>JASDQU010026006.1:13297-24317 GCA_032191745.1 Picea mariana | reverse complement strand
AACTGAATGATAGGTAGAAAGATACCTTGAACATTCACCTTTATCGCCTCTTTGAGGAGGTGAATTTGAAGAGTTACAAGCTCTCCTTTGAAGACCAACAACAATGTTTTTGTCTGCATGGCTATCATAACTCTCTTGTTTCATGCATTTGCATTCATCTTGAACACAAACTTTGCATGCTTGAGGGATTGAACTTGCAACAAAATTTGTTCTTAGAACTTTTTCCCTTGTCTTCTCAACTTTGGAATTTGCTCCATTTTTCTCATGTTCATGCATGTACTTGGTAAGGGTTTCATTTGCCTCATGGAGTTGAGTCTCCATCTCATGCAACTTTTCAAGAAGCTAGTGCTTCTCCTCCTTCATGGCCATCAACTACTCTTGAAGAACAATTCTCTCTTCTCTATCTTCCTACAACTCTTGTACCATATCTCTCATGGTTACAAACTCCTTCAACATCTCTTTGTCAAAGAACTTGGATAATGAAGATGTATGAGAACTATCAATGTTTGAAGCTTCCCCAATCCTTGCAAGATATCAAACTTCAACACAAAACTTGCACAATAATACCAATAGCTAAATCTCTAGCTATCAATGGAAATCACATGAGAAAAAACTATGCTCTGATACCACCTGATCTAAAAATAGGGGGCTGACTTGTTATTCTATGCAAGCACCCTCTATTTCATTAAAATAAACTTTTCAGGACCTTGCTCAATGTCCTAGTTATGCAAGAAGTTTTATGTGTCAAGTTCTTGCTTCTTTTAAATGTTTATGTGTGAGGTCTTTAAAAATTTAAATATATGTTTTAAATAAAAACACAACAAACATAACTTGCAACAAATAAACCAACAAACTCAACAACAATAGCAAGATGATAAAGGAGTTCACCCCCAACTGGGCTACATCTCCTTGAGCCTCCATCAATGGACTAGGCTCTCTGGGATTAGTTTTTCAAAGATTCTTTTACAATATTCTGCTCAACTCCAATGGATTTACACACTGTACCATTGGGTTCAAAATACATAAAAACCCCAAAAATGACTAATAAAACTCTGAAAACGGATCATGGCTCATCCAGGCATGACCTCTTCTGCATGTGGCCTTGACCTTCCTTGTGGAAAAAACACCTGTAAAAGTCCTCAAATGCCTCTAAAACATATCCCAATGTATTCAGAGCATAACAATTAGCCAAAAATGACTATTCAGTCACAGAAAACAAACTTGGGCTCATTTGAGCATGACCTCCATCAATGAGGGCTTCAAGCTCCCTAGAGCTCTCTGAAACTTCAATGGTGAAAAAAATGCAAAAGAAGTCTTCAAATGCCTTTGAATAAAGTTCCAATGGATTCAGAACGTCCAAAAACCCCTAGCTGGGCTTTTTCGGCACCTCATTTGGCCAAAAAATGAAGAAGTTAGGCCTCCTCCCATTTTCCTCCTTCAAGCTCGTTGTCTCTGGTTCACCAAAATGCACCTCTGTGTGCCCAACCTATCTCACGCGCTCATTTACATGCTAAAACCTAGCACTGGGTGCATAACCAAAAAATGGATGCAAATGTAGAACGGTTAACGGAATTAAACCCCCTAACCGCATAGGCGTTGGGCGCATGGGTCATACGACCTCGTTTCCCGGACAAAAAGGGCTACGTTTGCAAGATTGAATGTGGTCGTGACATGTGTCCAAGTGCACTATTTAAACTGTTGACAACTCCCATGCACTGTTTAACCACCGGTCATATGGGTGTACACCGAAACCACGGGCTGGGGCTAAGCCCCAGCTCAGCCCCCGCGCCAAAATACAATATAATTCAAACTTAAATAAATAAAAAATCATATATATATTAAGAACCAATGCGTGGCACACCGGTTGGGTGGCCTTTTCCAAACCTTTGGATTGTGGTGAGGTCCGGGGTTCGATCCCCATGGACTCTATAATAATTTTAAACAACCAAAACATGGTGCCATGTGGCAGCCCATGCTTGGGCCACGTGGCACCAAACCATTCGCCACAATCATGCCACATGTCAGCAGTCTATTCGTCCACATGTCCTACCATCAATTCCTGCCACATCAACTACCACCTCAGCATATAGACATGCCACGTCATTTGTACGGCCTCTGCCACGTCAGCTATACTGACTGTACAGTCAGCAATTTGTTTTTGCTTGTTTGGCAATTCGAACAGATCGTGATATCTCACTCATCCGACATCCATTTGAACCCATTCGAGTTGCATTGGGTTTGTGTCAATGAGGGCTATGCTCCCATTTGTTTTGAAGGGATTCCGAGCACTTTCATTTTTGGGCTAAATTTTGACCCTTGGTCCAGATTCTAATCATTAAAACCTGGCGGTCTCATAGGATTTTGCTCAAACGTTCGATGGGTTCAGAGCCAAAGTCGGGTATGTGCAATTGGAGGTCACAAAGGACTCTATATCTTGGGCAACATGACTCCCACAAGAAGGAGGAAAGTGGTTTAAAAATGCTAAACTGGAAGATGTTCCATGGAGTTTATTCATGGTCTCCCACAAATCTACCTGTTGCCCTAAAGGTATTCCTATTACCTTCTGAAACCTCGATGGCACAACCTTATTTTGATTTTGAAGAAGTTTATAACGTGCAAGGGCAGGTATGGGTTAGTGTTTTTATACCACATCCAATTGTTGATGTTGTTCATAGGGTTTAAGTTGAACATGCCATTCTACTTGTTAATGAGCCTGTATAAAATGTCAAAACACTATAAGAAACAAAGTCTGAACCCTTTGTCAAGCCTCTTTCATCACAAGCTTATAAAAATCATGTTGCTATCTTACCTTTCACAAATCGGGGACACTTGGAAAAGCTTCCTGAGTTGAAACAGTTTTTCCCAACCTGACAGCACAGTGAATTCACCTTTAAATGTGAACCCCAATTATGATAATCCCATGACCGAGAGTCAAGGTTTTTATTCACCTAATGGCTGTGAAATTAATGAATCTATGTTTGTTGATTTACAAACCCCCATGGTTAAAAAATCATGATGTATTTTTTCGCCCAGAAAATTGTTGGAATAGGTAGTGGACGAATTAAAAGGAAAGGTTTCCCCTGTTCTTGCTAACAAACTGAATCAGGGCCATAGTGAAAAACTTACTGTAAAGAAAATTCGTAAGGGTAAGAAACAAGAAAGGTCAGATTTGAATTTTATGAATAAGAGATCTGGTTGATTAATATCTAGGATTTTAAGGAATCGAAAAAAGGATCATTTGAGCTCGATCTCTATGATCGAGGTCAATGATCACTGCTTAGATGACGAGATCAATGATTTGCTTGCACTAGAAGATCGAGATAATCAGTGTCTTGGGAACGAAACTACTGGTCAAATTGAGCAATATGAATGTATCTCTAGACTACCCCCATTTCTGAAAGGACAAGAGGGTTTTTTTGGCATTAGCCATGAATTGAAACAAGCCACAGGGAAGCATGAAATACCCATTGTTGAATACATTCCACCTCGGCCTGCTATAGCACCGATGCATTGTGACAGTTGTTTCGATTAGGTAGAATGTTATTATAGGGACATACCATTGTTACAGGCACAAGTAAAACATCTGGTTGCTCACAATTCTCTACTTGAATGAGAAAACCAAGAGTTGAAATAATGCGCAGAACAAGCAAATAAAAGAACCAAAAGATCCGGTAATATAATTATAAAAAATGCAACCAACTTCACTTCCATCATTAATTCAAAACTATCCGACCCTTCATTGTCTAATTTCTAAATGGTAAAAGTGATTTTGTTTGATTTTATTTCATTTTATTTTGTTATGAAAATCAAAATAGGAATATTTAGTTTTGATTTTCTTTGTTAATATAAGACTAGCTACAAAATCTCTGATTTTGTAGCCAGTCTATTTCTGAATATTAGTTAGCATTATTTTCTGAATATCAATTTTGTTTTTATATCTACAGAAAAATGATAATTATGGTGTTGTTTACATGGAGAAACCACCTTCGATCATACGCTGTATTATTCAATAGTTTCTTTCTTTTATGTTGATAAAACTTTGTTATTATGTAATAATTTTTGACAAACCAACTCCTACAAGAGTGGTTTCCTATTGTACTATTTTTGTAAAACAATCTATTTTCTGGGGACTGCACTCTATCTTGCATGATAAGAGTTTGTTAATCTAAAACTAGTTTAAATAGTGATCACTGTTAGTAGTGAAAACAACTTTTGTTGGGATACATTATGGACATGTGATTTGGAGAACTTATATGGAGAAGCTATTCATCATTTGGCTTTAGACCTATGTGATGCTTATTCCATTTTTTGTTCTTTCATTGCCTTAATCTTATGAAATATTATTATGTTTGATACAACTTTAGTCTGTTTGTCATATGGTGTTTCATATTATTAAGTATTTAGATGTTGTGTGTAATTTGTTATTCCATTTTACATCTGTGATCAATCTGCCATTTGATTATTGTTGATTTATTCTAGATATTAAATGATGAATTACATTAATACTTTGAATTGAATTTCTTTCATTCTAAGCTATTGATTATTATAAGATCATAAGATTTTTACAGTTATCATTCCGCTGTCATATTCACACTCTAATACATCAAACGTTTTCTTTGAATTTATTTGGGAAATAGTAGTATTGTTCTGTCACAGGTTTCCCTCACATGCAGGATAGTGTGGAGATTGAATTACACAGGAAGATAAATTTAGTTTAATCAATTAGTTACAGGTTAGTTTACTTGTTATTTAGTAAAATTATTTATTAATGAAATATGGGTAGTATGAATTAGATTTTACTTTTTATCTATTCTTATTTCAATTATATTTGCTTAGTATGCATTAGTGTTAGATCTTTCAATATTTAAAAGAAAACAAAAAAATGTATGTGATTTCTTTATCTCTTTTATAAACACTTTTAAGAACATTTGTTTCGCAAGATGTCAAGTAAATCTTGCACGTTGTACATAGACTATTTATAATCATATGCACATATTCATGTTTCCATTTGAACACTTGTAATTATTAAACTTATATTCTTAGTATCATATATTTTTAGATTAGTTTCATTTCTTTTATTATTTTTAGGACTTTAGTTGGCCAACGGAGCCATTAAACCCACCAGGTCATTTCATTCCAAACGGTTTGGTTTATTTAGACAACCAAAGTCCAGATTTGACCTTCTAGTTGACGGTGTGTCACATACGCATGTCAACAAAAGTGTATCCGCGAACAATACACAATGAATCTACATCTCAAAATCATGAAAATACATACAATGTCATAGAAATTTTAAGGAGGCATTAATGCCTGTGGCTGGAGATGATAACTTCATAGCTCGAGCAACAATTTCAATATATTCAAAACTCAGGTAGGAGTACAATAGGAGTGTAAGACTCACTCCTCTAAGGTCTTCGACATGCTGTCATGGAAAGACTGGAAAACCTCGATCATCAAGCATACAAATTCATTGATTTTGAACCTGAAATTGACTGGATTCTCGAGATGGTCGACTCATGCACGCTTAAGAGACCAACTATAGAATGGCCGAATAGGGTTGGAAAAAAATTCCCTTCGACAAAAGCACGACAAAATGATGAGACTCGGGCATTTATTATTGACATAATTTTGTGGCACAAGAGGCACCAGAAACTCTCCATATGTTTGGAAGAGTAACCAAACGGAGGAGGACACATCTCTATGTAATGAGAACAACTTCCTAAGTTTATACTAGATCCCAATGCTTGTAGAAAAAATGGAAGGATGTGCTTTTTCCAAGGGCGACTATCTTGTTGACGATAAAAGAGAATGTATATCTCATCCCCTCTTTTTGGAATATTTTATTTTTTTGTCTTTTTCACTTATTTAACGAGCTTGAAAATGAATAAAATATGTTACGTTATAAAGGAGGAACGAGTGTCGCAGGCAAGAAAACTGGTTCTAAGTGCATGGAACATATTGATGTTCAATCCAAGGAGACATGTGTAGGATAAAAATAGTTAGGAAAATTCCTCCATGGGTCAAGGTGTCAGATCACAAAGGGCAAAAAATGATACAAGGCTTGCACCTAAGGAATGCTCTAAAGGTTAAGTAATTGCAACATGAAGCCAACATTAGGCAAAATATGAAAAGATAAAACTTGCGATGTGATTACAGCATGGCACAACAAGACTCCTTCCATGTAAAGTTTTACGATCCCAAAGAAGGTAAGCTTGATGGTTTTTCACTTTTAGAGAGTTTGAAAAAACACTAAAAGAAGACTCCAGAGTGATATTTTTTGTAAGGTTAGTCTCCAGGGCCTGAAAAAGAATAAAATCATATCGAGGATAATTCTTCTTGTCACTAGGGCTAGAGTATTCCTTTTTCGTAGTTAGTCCAGTTGGTCCATAAAAAGGTTAAACGCTTACCGAAGGGATGTCTCTTCAAAACCATTTTAACGAGTGTGACAGAGACAAGACCACTCAACTATATTTTCAATTGTAAGGAGTCTGCAAAGAGCTTAACTATGGAATCACCACCTTTTTCGTAATTTAGTCCCATGAGATTGAAAAAGTATAAACCATAACTTAGGAGAACTCTCTCGGAGAGACATGTCTCCCGAGGCGTACCTTTTTCCTAGGTAATCTATTGGCCGGAAAAATGGTTAAACTTATGCCAAATAGATCTTCCTTCTAGACCAATTAACGAGTGTGAAAGGAACAAGGTCACTCAACGACCTTTTCTTATTTAGGGAGTCTGAGAAGGTCTTAAAGAAGACTCCAGGGGTGTCTTTTTTTGTAGATAATCTCCAAGGCCCAAAAAAGAGAAAAACCAAAACCAAGGATAATGTCCCTTTTTCACAAATTTAGTCCCTCGGGCTCGAAAAAGGGTTACACTTACGCTTGAGAATACTCTCCTAGTGAACCATAGCTCATAGGGCATACCTTTTTTATAAAAATAGATAGATTGACCGAAAAAGGGGTAAACTATCACCGAAAATATGTGCCTTCAAATTTTAGTTTAACGAGCGTGAAGGTCAACAAGATCGCTCGACAATGTTTTCAATTTTAGAGAGTCTGAAAAGAGTTTAAAGAAGACTCCAGGGGGGCTCCTTTTCTTAATTAATCTGAACGAGGCTAAAAAGGATAAATAATTTCTCGTTAGATGTCGATTTCATAGTTTAAGTGAGCTTGAAAGACAACAAACCATGCTCTTAGGGAGTCTCTCAGGTATAGGCTAGAAAAAGATGAAGAAGAAGAAAGAGGCTTCAACACAAAGACATGGAGGGAATAAAAAAGACTCTCATGCCTATGAAGTACTTCGACATGGGAACCAAATGACAAACAAGGTTCTAACTAGGATTCCCATGGAAGGAAGGATTTACCACATAAAGTATGACACAGTTATTAACAAAGAAGGTTAGTGTCACAACTCAGTGGGGTCGATCCTAAGGCTAAATAAACTAGGAAACAAAAAATGCAAGTAGGGAAAGAATAACCTATATTCCATTTTCGAGGTCAATACCTGTCAGAATGGATCGATACAATGAACAAATTCCAAAGAACAATGTCTCCAAGATATTGCATATAAGGCTAATAACACTCATCCAGAAGTTAATAAATCCAATATAGATAAAAAAAATTCAGAAAAGAAGAGGTGCTAATGAATACAAAACTTGAAAACAACAAACCCAGATTGTATAATATGGTACAAAGCACAACAGAGCCTTATGGCTCATGCATGGTAGTGGTTCAGGTAGAGCCCGATGTTAGGTTCTAACCAAGAGTCTCTTCGATAGTCAACTTGGAAAGTCTCGCAAAAGGGAAGAAAATAAAAACCACGGTGTAAGTGTTCCCACGATATAGAAATCGTAGTCATGGCTTCAAGGATAGCCTCGTCAGAAGGAAATTCAATACCCGAGAAATCATGCGAATGAGGAGGTTCGATAGTCCCGAAGGGAGAAGAAAATTGACCATATTCCATATAACGATCGAGGTTCTGGCCAAGAATGACAAAGTCTATCAACAAAGAATCACAAGCACAATGACTTGAGGATATACAAACAACAATATCAAAATCAAAAGGAAACTCAAGATCACTTGGACCAAGAGTGGGAGGCCAGGGCTCCCATGCCCCCATTGGATAAACCAATTTACTAAAGACATGCATAATGAATTTGAAATGTCATTACTTGGTGATTTGTCTTTCTTTTTGGGACTCTCCATATGTCAACAATATAAAGGTATTTTCATCTCTCAGACCAAGTATATAAAAGAAATGCTAAAGAAGTTTGGAATGGTATATTGCAAGCCTGTAAGTACTCCCATGCAAAATAGTTACAAATTGAGCAAAGATGATAAATCCAAGGATGGAAATCAAAGAATCTATAGATCGATGATTGGTAGTTTACTTTATGTGAAAACATTGATACCTGATGTGATGCAAACAGTTGGACAGGTTGCAAGATTTCAAACAACATCGAAGGAAACACATGTCATGGTAGTAAAGAGAGTATTCAGATATCTCAAAGGAACAGAAGACTATGGATTATGGTATCTAAAAGGGAATGATTTATCTCTAGTTGCATACACAGATGCGGATTGGGAAGGAACTGTTGATGATAGAAGAAGTACAAGTTGAACAACCTTCTACTTGGGTGATTTTCTGGTATCCTGGTTGAGAAACAAATAACATTAAGTATCGTTTTCCACAACAGAAATAGAGTATATTGATAAAACAACATGTTGTACACAGGTTTTCTGGATGAATCAAACTTTGCAAGAAATATGGGTGGAATACAACGATCATATCCTGATATTCTATGATAATATCAGTGCTATAAGTATCTCTAAGAATACAATGATGCATTCCAAGACGAAACGCATTCCGATCAAGTTTCACTTTCTACAGGAAAATGTTACAGAGAAGAACATCAAGGTAGAGTATGTTGGGACAAAAGAATATATTGCAAATATCTTCACCAAACCTCTTCCGAGGGAGACTTTTGAGTATTTTCGACATATACTAGGAGTAGTTTCATCCCCACGATGATCTACATGGAAGTTGGCATAGTAAGATAGGGGGAGAGAAACAATAATCATGAAAGACTTGAATTTTTTTTGAATGCTTTTTATCAGATATTTATGTGAGTAAGCACCATGAAGAGAAACATCAATAGAGATCATAGTCTTACAGACAGGGGGAGCAACCCCAAGGATAAGTCACCCTTTATCACTGATGTGAAAGGGGGAGATAAAAACAAAAGGCATGTAAATGAAAAGAAAAGGCATGAAGAAAGGGGAAGCCAACATGAGAATGAGTGTTTTCCATGTCCAATTGTTGTGTCTAAATGTTGTCATCGATACCAAAGGGGGAGATTGTTGAAATATTAGTTGTTGAAAGATTGGTTGTCACTGATGTCAACCCTTTAACATGAAGTTAACAAGTTGCATGTCAATAACAAGACATAATGAGTTGGCCTTAAACTAGGAAAAAGGTAAATTCTCAAAAAAAAAAAAACAATTGATTTTAGAAAATTCTCAAATGAATCTATAACTGACCAATAACTAAGAGATAACTAGAGTGATACTAGTCGTCAACTCACTTTCTTGATTAAATGCATAAACAAAGAGATACATGATAATTAAAATTAAAATTAAAAAAACCGCAAAAACACTAAAACTCGAATTTCAGGCGTCATATGAAGGAATGTGGCTCCCGAAAAGTGTCAAAATGGATTCTGATCTGATAAAGATAAATCAAATCGACACGATAGTAAAATCGTGCTCTCTGTTAGCACTCTGTAATTTGTCCAAGGGTGAGAAGGCAATCACAAAGGCAACATCAAAACCACTTGGAGTCTTGGATCTAGCTTTCCAAGACTCAAAGAGGGATCTCTTTGTTTGATATAGATTTGTTTGAATAGATATTAGGCTAGTTATGCAGAACATGGGCTTGTTTATGGATTTGGTATGTTTGGGAGATCAAAAACTCAAATTTTCATTGGGCCATGGGGTCTACCTTTCTGAAAATGGATCTATCTCAGATGTAAAGAATGTCACCACGGGGCAGGATAGAAAGACTGTTGGATCAAATAGAATTAAATGAAAGTGGAGGAGAGGAAAATAAGGGAAAATCCACCAAGCAGAGGAGCAGATAAGAATTCATATGCTCAACTTCGGATGAAAACATGCAGACCATTAAAAGACCAGAAACAGAGTGCAAAAGTCAAGTTTTGTTCGTAATATTTCTTTCAATGATTGGATTAGGGAAAACATCAAATGGATTAACAGAGAAAGAAAATAGTCACTCAGAGAAAAACATCACCAGGGAGTCTAACACAAGAATCCTGCAGCTACAATTTTTATTTCTGGAAAGTCATCAAGAAAATTACAATGTATCCCCTGGGCGGCATGAATCTCGAGCTCAATCATCAACCCTTTTACATTAAACTCACATCAATAAATAGGAGATATCCCCCGACAAGTTTTTGAATTCGGATTCAACCGTCTCGGCCAAAAATAACAACAAATCCCTAAAAATCCTGAACTGTCTGCCATGAAAGATGGGTTGAATTTCTGCGAAAAAGGGGTCCTCACAGACATTTGTTTATATTCAATGATGACACCTGGGAAAAAACTGAAGGATTTTATTGTATATGAGTATGTTTCAGAAAAAAACCTCTTTTTGTTTCGCCAAATTCGCCTCCAGCTCGTCGTAACATCTCCCGCAAAATCGAGACTGTAACAGGAAAACCAAAAATCCGAAAAATGAGGTTGAAAGACAGCTTTGATTCTCCCAACTGGTGGCACCTGTGAAAAAACTGAGAGAGGTTTTCGTTCTTCAGCCAGTTACAGAGAAAAATCTCTCTCGGTTTCTCAAAATTCATTTTCTTTTTCCTGTAATCGGTTTCGGAAGATGACATACGGAACAGGAAAAAATGGGCAATTTAAAAAAAAAAATGGGAAAAGTGGTTTTTTTTTAGAAGGCAGTATTCCAGACCCCCCCCTGAGGTGGGAAACAATTTTCTTTTTGGGGGGGG
>JASDQU010026006.1:373-13140 GCA_032191745.1 Picea mariana | reverse complement strand
TAGACTTAGGATATGTTATATTTTGGGTTTTTGATTTTTATTTTGTTTTTGTTTTTTGAATTTTATTTGTAATATGTTTATTAGGTTTTCTTTATTTTTTATTTTAATGTTTTTGTATTTTGTTTATATGATTTTTATTATGTTTTGTTTTTTAATTTATATATATAGTTATTTACGTTTTTTTTTTAATTTGTTTCATTTTATTATATTTTTTTATTGTTGTTTTCATTATTATTTAATTAATGTTTTATTGTATGTTTTATTTAGTATATTGTGTGTTTTAATTTAGTTTTTTTTTATTGTTTTTATTTAATTTTAATGTTTTATAATTTGTTTTAATTTGTATGCATTTTTTATTTAATGTTTGTTTATTATTTTGATTAACTAACCTAAGTACTAACTAACTTAAATAATTAACTTAATTATTGATTAATTAATTAATTAATAATTAACTAATTAATAATTAATTAGTTATTAGCTAGTTTAACCTATTCTAACTATACTAACATTATTAATTAATCTAATTAACTTATTGTTCTTTTTATTTATCCTAAGTTTGATTATTCATGGATGGGTGGCGGGCGAGATGTGGCCAAGGGAAAAAAGGACAAGGGAGTGAGTGGCGCAGAGGCAGATGAAGGATGCAGAAGAGGTGATGGAGGATCGAGCGAAATGGATGGAGGGGAAATGGAAATAACCGAGAGACCAGCAAGCCAAATGTCTTCATCATGGGACAATGCCAAATAACAACTGAAGAATCGGGTTACTTATGATTATAGGACTCTAACATAGGCTCCACCTGGGGATGGAAACTCTTTCAGGAGGTGTCAAGAACCACAGAACTATGAATACGAAGACCGGTGATTTATTCATTGGGTTGATCCCAAAATCTTCTTCTGCACCTGGTTCCTATTTTGATATTTCCATTGAAACCTAATCAAAATGAACACTGCTGAAAAAGAGATGCTCAGAATGCTGAGCTTATTCACATTCTCCTACCTACCCTATACTGCCGAAAATCATGCTAAATCAAATAATACAAAAATGTCAATGAAGCCAATCAAGTGGCTACTCTACTAGATCTACTCTTTCAATGTTTTCCAACAATATCAGAAATAGGACTTGCATAGGCATCATGAAATGCTTTCCATCTTGATCTTCATCGCAAGGGGCTTGATAAACATGACACATAAAAAAAATACTGGGAATGCATTGTGGCTATGTGATGAACAATTTCTCCATATAAATAGCCACTGGATCAAGATAAACTTGACCTATTACTAGATATTCAAATTTAACCAACTCAACTTCATGATTTGATGTTGTAGTTCTATTATTTGCATCCTCATGCACTTCCTGACATGGCTGCAACTTTTTTGATGGTTTCTGAAATGATGCTTCTGCTAAACACACCCTTGTAGTTGACTGTCTGATCATATCCATATCATAACAATTTTTTAAATCGTTGGGGGTAAATGAAAACTGACTTTGAAAACACACATTATCCAGAATATCAGCTATAGGATCATAAAATGCTTTAGATAATGGTGCCATTGGCTCTACTGGTACTTCATGGCTTACACTGTGACTTTCAACTAGAATCTGACCAAGATTCCCCCTCAAAATTTGAAATGAATTAAAGCATAGAGGCAATGAATCAAGATGGATCAACTCATCACCTGTTTCGAGCTTCATGACTTCATCTGAGGTTTGACCTTCAAAAAGGCTCAAGGGATGCACCTTTGGATCAACTTCCGTGTCATCATTGTCCTCTTCAATTGATGCATTAGAACATTCCTCTTTCTTACTGTTTACAATCTGCTGGCAATGTTCCCTCAGGAGTGAGGCAAAACACAGGGGCAGGCAGTTTGCATTTTCTTGAAAATTTTCTGTACTTTCCTCCTTGCAATCTTGATTAGTATGCAGAGTTTGATTGTCATCTTGGCTCTATGGTAATTGGACTTCTTATTCCCATGAAGATAGTGTTGTTTTCTCTGAGAAATCATCATCAAAATCAACCACATAATCATCTAAAATTGTTGTTATGGGATCCTGAAAGGATTTACAAGATTGCTTCATTGATTCACATGACAGGTTCTGGCTTTCTATGTGTTTATCCTTCAACATATACTCAAGATTCTTTTTCAAAAACTAAAATGAATCAAAGCACAATGGTATAGATTTATTTTGGATTAACTCATAATTTGTCTCAAGCTTTAAACTTCCATCTGGAATTTGAAAATCAAAGTAGGTAAGGGGCTGCAATTCTGGGTTTAGAACAACCTCCACATTAGCAATGGCATCTTCACCTAGTTGATCGGAACATTCTCCCTCCCTACTATTGACAACTTGCTTACAATTTTATCTCAAAATTTGAAAAGAAGAGAAACATAAGGGAAAATATTTTTCCCTTACTCTGAAGTTTTCTGCATTTTCCTCATCACTGTCATGGTTGTTGTGCAAAGGCTGATTGTCATGTCTGAGCTGCAACTGATATTCTTCCTACCAATGAAATGCTGTTGATTGCTTTGAACAGTCCACATCTATTTCAACCTTATGATTATCATCATACTGATCATACTTGGGTAAATCATCCATGGATGAAATTCCATTGAACATGCATATCATGTCAGGAGAATTTTACACCACCCTTTGATTTTGAACTTCATCTTCAACTATATGGTGAATGGAATACATGAAAGAATCATTATCCAAACCATGGTACCAAGGGTGAGCTGCAAAATGTCTGGGAAAAATGACCTTTTCTTTTTCTGAAATCAATGGAACATGATGTCTTTGAACATCAAGTTTTTATCTTATGCTAATCTTCCACATCATCTCTTCCATGGTGCTGGCCAAGACATCTAGCTTCACTTTTGAAGATGGTATCCGTCTATTTTCTGTTCTATCTTTCTCTTCTGCCTTTAACTTTTCTTTTCTGTTCAGCGAGTTAGCTTCCACATCAACTACAATGTTCTGCATTTCTTCGAGAGTTACAATGTTCCTTTCTCTTAATTGGAATGCCATCTCAGGATCGAAGGCAACTGGGAAATGCAAGTGGGTTGATCCTGGGGGTGGCCTTATATCAACAGGCATTGCATGATATACCTTATTGAACCTTGCTGAAAACTGTTGTACTGTTTCCCCTGGCTGTCTTTTCAAATGGTCATACTCTTCTAGGATGAGAAAAACATTTCTCATGATCACCCATCAATCTAGGAAAGCTTGCACAAATTGATGGAAATTGTTAATGCTTGCAGTCGTGATATTTTTAAACCAGTTCTTAACTTTACCTTGCAAAGACAGGGCAAACATCCTTATATATACATCATCAACTTCAACCTCATAAAGGTCAAGGAAATCTTCAAACCTCTGGATGTGTTTTTCAGCAGTAATATTGGCACTCTCTCCATCAAACCTGGGCAGATTATTGGTGTAATTGACAGGGAGGTCATGGAGAATAGGAGGCAAATCTAGAGGTTTGTATCTGTCTAGAATTTTCACAGGCATAGGAGGTAAAGCAAAGGGATTATAACTATATGGAATTTCAACCTGTAACTCTGGGTTTTTCACATGTGTGTTAGAGATCTTAACAACTGTGGGGGATAAAGTAGAAGGCTTATGTCTGTCAAGGATTTCTATAGGTGTATGAGTATGTACAAAAGATATGGGAATGGGCTCAATCCTTTGAGGCTCTTCGGGTCGAAAATGATCATCCTGGATTTCAACAATATACTCTGGACTAGGATCATGATAAGAGAGAAAGTAATTGCAGATGAAACCAATAATATCATGAATACAATTTGAGATTGAGTACCTGGTCTTTCTAGGCTGATTGGTCATGCTTCAGGTTCTTCCTCTAGTGGAGTCTTTGAGTTGGCATTGTCTGGAGCTGGTTGGAGTCGCCAGGTGAATGATCTCAGCCTTCTCGTGTCTGGTCACTGTCCACCATCAATGATCAGATCTGGAGCTTGAAGTGTACTATTAGGGAAAGCTCTCCAGTATGGTTGCCATTATGTTAGCACTCTGTAATTTGCCCAAGGCTAAGGAGGTAGTCACAGAGGTAACATCAAAACCACTTCGAGTCTTGGATCTATCCCTCCAAGACTCATAGAGGGATCTCTCTGTTTGATATAGATTTGTTTGAATAGATATTAGGCTAGTTATGCAGAACATGGTTTTGTTTATGGATTTGGTATGTTTGGGAGATCAAAAACTTGAATTTTCATTGGGCCATGGGGTCTACCTTTCTGAAAATGGATCTATCTCAGATGTAAAGAATGTCACCACAGGGAAGGATAGAAAGACTACTGGATCAAATTGAATTAAATGAAAGTGGAAAAGAGGAAAAGAAGGTAAAATCCACCAAGCAAAGGAGTAGATAAGAATTCGTATGCTCAACTCCAGACGAAAACATGCAGACCATTAAAAGGCCAGAAATAGAGTGCAAAAAACAAGTTATGCTCGTAATATTTCTTTCAATGATTGGATCAGGGAAAACATCAAATGGATTAATAGAGCAAGAAAATAGTTACTCAGATAAAAGCATCACCAGGGAGTCTAACACAAGAATCATGCAGCTACAATTTTTATTTCTGGAAAGTCATCAAGAAAATTATAATGTATCCCTTGTGGGGCATGAATCCCGAGCTCAATCATCAATCCTTTTACATTAAACTCACATCAATAAATAGGAGAGATCCCCCAACAATTTTTTGAAGTCGGATTCAATCGTCTCGGCCAAAAATAGCAACAAATCCCCAAAAATCCTGAATTGTCTGCCATGAAAGACGGGCTGAATTTCTACGAAAAAGGGGTCCGCACAGATATATGTTTCTCTTCAATGATGACACCTGGGAAAAAAATGAAGGAGGTTATTTTATATGAGTATGTTTCAGACAAAAACCTCTTTTTTTTTTTCCAAATTCACCTCCATCTCGCCTAACATCTCCCGCAAAATTGGGACTGTAACAGGAAAACCAAAAATCTGAAAAATGAGGCTAAAAGATAGCTTTTATTTTCCCAATTGGTGGCACATGTTAAAAAAAGGAGAGAGGTTTTCGTTCTTCAGCCTGTTACAGAGAAAAACCTCTCTCAATTTCTCAAAATTAGTTTTCGTTTGCCCAAAATTGGTTTCGGAAGATGACATGATGAACAAGCAAAAATGGGCAATTTTTAAATTTTTTTTGGGAAAAGTGGTTTTTTTTGGGAAGGCAGTATTCCGGACCCCCCTGAGGTGGTAAGTGGTTTTTTTTTTGGGGGGGTCCGTTGGCATGTGGGGGTGACAAGTGTCTAGGGGGTGGTTTTTAAGAAACATCTTTTCGAACCCCCCTGGAGGTGATGGGACGTGAGAGGGGGTTCGATATGCACGAGAAGGGTAGACATAGGATATGTTATATTTTGGGTTTTTTATTTTTATTTTGTTTTTGTTTTCTGAATTTTATTTGTAATATGTTTATTACATGTTTTTTTATTTTATTTTATTTTATGTATTTTATTTTTATTTTTTATTTTTATTTTAATGTTTTTGTATTTTGTTTATATGATTTTTATTATGTTTTGTTTTTTAATTTATATATATATATATATATTTATTTATGTTTGTTTTTTAATTTGTTTCATTTTATTATATTTTTTTATTGTTGTTTTCATTATTATTTAATTAATGTTTCATTATATGTTTTATTTAGTTTATTGTGTGTTTTAATTTAGTTTTTTTTTATTGTTTTTATTTAATTTTAATGTTTTATAATTTGTTTTAATTTGTATGCATTTTTTATTTAATGTTTGTTTATTATTCTGATTAACTAACCTAAGTATTAACTAACTTAAATAATTATTAATTAATTAATTATTAATTAACTAATTAATAATTAATTAGTTATTAGCTAGTTTAATCTATTCTAACTATACTAATATTATTAATTAATCTAATTAACTTATTGTTCTTTTTGTTTATCCTAAGATTATTCATGGATGGGTGGTGGGCGAGATGTGGCCAAGGGACAAAAGGACAAAGGAGTGAGTGGAACAGAGGCAGATGAAGGATGCAGAAGAGGTGATGGAGGATCGGGTGAAATGGATGGATGGGAAATGGAAATAACCGAGAGACCAACAAGCCAAATGTCTTCATCATGGGGCAACGCCAAATAACAACTGAAGAATCGGGTTACCTATGATTATAGGACTCTAACACTCTCCAAGTGTCTCATAATTTTGACACATGTTGGGCCAGTAATGCTATAGGATTCACCCCCAATACACACTCTCCCAAACGCTTTGTCCATATCTGGAGTGGATATCTCTGTCATCGTCCTCCACGTAGCCTCGTGTTTGACTCCCGTGTGAGAGGAGCTTCCGGGATAGAGTAATTACAAGGTGGATTTTTCACACCCTAGCATAGAAACCTAAGTTATGTTTTGGTTGGCCTTGCAGAGTTTACCTCTCCACACCTAATCTAAGGCCCTAGCCTAAGCTATTGGTGAACACTAGAAAAAGTGTTACTAATATATTTTAGATTGGTGTGTTTATTTTAGGGGATTTTCTTACTCAAGGAATGGAAGTGCAACTGGTGTTGTTTGAGACTCTTGAAAAAATGAAACTTATAAGAACACTAGAAAATAAAACGTTACACCAATCCTTCAAATGAAAAAGAGTTTCAAGAAAGAAAATGCATGAACAATCCTTCAAACCTAAAGATGTAATCTTTTCTCCTTTCCGTGCAAAATGAACAATGTAACTTTCGAGTGAAACAAAAGAGAAAATGAAAGGATTTTATTTCTTATTTTTCTTTTGAAATGATTTCAAGATGAGAATAAAACACAACCCTGTGCTAATTTATTTTTCTTTTTCAAAAAACAATGCGAAGTAATGCAAAGAAAGAAAGAGACCTAAGAAACTAGTTTTATTTTTTATTTTTTTTATTTTTTTTATTTTCTTCCAATCAAAGAAAAACTAACAAAAGATGTTGAAAGAAACTGCAAAATACATGATTCATGCCCCCTCATCCATGAGGGGGAATTTATTTTTAAAATGCAACTCATTTTTCTTAAAATGCAATCTAAAAATAAGCAAAAATGCTTGGAAACACAAAGAGACAAGAGGAATTTTTTTTATTTTATTTTATTTCATAAACAATCTGAGCCTGTAAACTGTCTAAACCCCAAACAATAGAAGTTTCTGGAACTCGGGAAGACCTGGGAACCACAAGTTCCTTGTAGGAAAAAGAAAATATTTTTGAATTTTTTTTCCAAAACAACAGAGATGCATGTTGTGCATGGCCAACCTGCATATGTACGTGGGTTGTATATAATGCAGAACACATATCTACATGTGTTGTATAGAGAACAAGGTGCATAAACCTCTGTAAATTTTCAAAAAAAGAAAAATTTTGGACATACATCTTGGGCAAGGGAAGCTGGTAGGCACCTAGAAGGTGACCAGAGACCCAAATTGACTCGGAACACTCAAAATATTAAGAAAGAAACTAAAAATCAAATCAAACCAAGATCTCCCACTAAGACCCTAGAGAGAGTCCCCAACGGAGTCGCCAATTATGCTATGGGGAAGTTCCCCCTAAACTGGGTCTAAGGAAAAGGCAGAGTGATAACTCCCTTAAAAGACCGACTTATCTCTAATCTACCCCAAAACAATTTAGACTAAGTGATGAGAGAGAGGGAAGAGAAGGCTAAAAAGAGCACCTTGAATCCTTACGGTTGATGTAGACCTCTTGTTGTTGTTGTTTCCTCTTAGATCACAGATATCCACCCAAAGATGACCTATAAGGGGTTAAGAATACAACACAAAAACATATACAATCTCTATTAATCACTTAAAATCCTAAATGTAGATGTAAATGATCAAATAGACAAGAACATGTACACATAAAGTTTTGGGACAAAGATAATCTCTTTTATTCATATACAAGATGAAAGGTTACAACCTTTGCTTGAGGACACTACTCTATGAACCAATTCTGAGCTCCTCTGTCATGGCTCCAAGTGAACCAATCCCACATATAATTATCACAACCAACATGCCATCAAGGGAAGAAGGAAGGGTCTCATAGGGAGAATGGCTGGATGGGAAAGCTGAGGCTAAAACTCAGAGCAAGATGCAAAACTTGGGCAATGAAAGGGGAAGGATTTTGACAGGTTTTTCTTATTCTCTTATTCATATGTATAAATGACTCCCCAAGACCTCTTTTTATATGAGAAAAAGATGGTTATTCAGTTGGGGGACGGGATAAAAGGGGTAAAATGGTTAGAAAACCCTCCATAGCCCGTTAACTCTGTCGAAATCCATGCAATTTTATAATTTTTTGCAATTTTTGGAGGTAAACACGGGATACTTAGCATGCAACAATCATATGTATGCAAACTAACTAGAATGCAACACACATGTGTACGTATTCTAATAGTGTAGTAGGGCACGTACATTATCCATTTTTTTTTTTTTAGAAGGAAACCTCAACAGTATGATTGACAAGGATGAAAATGGATGGGCAATGCCTTAGATTCATATATATGGAATTTTTGGACTATAACAACTATTGATTGATAACTACACAAGAATGTCTGCAATTTGATTTCTCGAGAAGAAGTTAGAGGCATTCAATCACTTCAAGATATACAAAGAGATGGTTGAAATAGAGACAAACTTGAAAATCAAATGTTCGAGATCAGACAATGGTGGAGAGTTTACATCGAAAGAATTCTTGTATTTTTGTGGTGAACATGGAATAAAAAGGAAATTCTCAGCAGCCAGGAAACCTCAACAAAATGAAGTCATTGAAAGAAAGAACAAGACAGTACAAGAGATGGCCATAACCATGTTGAAATATTCCAAGTTGGGTGACATCTTTTGGGCACAGACAATACATGCAATAGTTTGTATTATGAACGGAGGAATTCTCAGAAGTAATGATAAGACTCCCTATGATCTATGGAAAGGAAGATCGAAAAATGTGAAGAATTTTAGAGTATTTGGAAGCGAGTGCTATATCAAAAGAGAAGAAAATATGATTGGAAAATTTGACTCCTGAATTGACAAAGGCATATTTGTTAGGTACTCAAGCAAGAGCAAGGTATACAAATGTTTCAATCTGAGACTCAACAAAATAGTGGAAAGCATCAATGTACATATTAATGAGACAAGCATATGAAATCCCAAAGAAGAAATCAAAGACTCAACAAAGAAGGAAGGAGAAGATGATTTGAAAGAAGAAGTAGAAGAATCAGAAGTGGAAGAAGAAGAAGAGAACTAGAAGCAGAGCAAGAGGAAGATGACCATAAAAATATTCAGATATCTCCCAAAACTCCTAGCCAGAGAGTGCATAAAAATAATCCACCAGAACAGATCATTGGGAATAAAGATGCAGAAGTTGAAACCCGAAGAAAATTATGCTCACCAAAACAAAGACATCTAGGGCTCTTTTCCTCAGTTGAACCCGGTGGTTTTGAAGAATCCAACATTGATGAACACTGGATCGAAGCTATGGAAGAAGAAATGGATCAGATAGAGAAGAATGAAACATGGGAACTTGTTACAAGGCCTAAGAATAAGAATGTGATTGACACAAATTGGGTATCTAGAAACAAGCTAAATGAGAATGGACAAGTAACCAAAAATAAAATGAGGTTAGTATGCAAGGGATATAATTAGGTTGAAGGAATATATTTCCAAGAAACTTTTTCCTCAGTTTCCAGAATGGAAGTAGTCAGATTGATCTTGACTTATGCATGTTCTAAAAAAATCAAAGTATATCATATGGATGTAAAATCAGCCTTCCTAAATGGAGAACTAGAAGAAGAAGTCTACATCGAACAACCAGAAGGATTTCTACAGTCAGAAAAGGAAGATTATGTTTGCATATTGAAGAAGTTAATGTATGGAATCAAACAAGCCCCCAGAGCATGGTATTCAATATTGGATAGGTATCTACAACAACAAGGGTTCGGGAAAGGAAATGCAGACAACAATATCTACATAAAGGTAAATAAAGATAGTATATTGATAATTGAAGTGTATGTTGATGACATTATTTTTGGAAGTGATGATGACATAATGAATTAGAAATTTGCTAAAGACATGCATAATGAATTTGAAATGTCATTACTTGGTGATTTGTCTTTCTTTTTGGGACTCCGCATATGTCAACAATATAAAGGTATTTTCATCTCTCAGACCAAGTATATAAAATAAATGCTAAAGAAGTTTGGAATGGTATATTGAAAGCCTGTAAGTACTCCCATGCAAAATAGTTGCAAATTGAGAAAAGATGATAAATCCAAGGATGAAAATCAAAGACTCTATAGATCGATGATTGACAGTTTACTTTATGTGAAAGCATCGATACCGTATGTGATGCAAGCAGTTGGACAGGTTGCAAGATTTCAAACAACATCGAAGGAAACACATGTTATGGCAGTAAAGAGAGTATTCAGATATCTCAAAGGAACAAAAGACTATGGATTATGGTATCTAAAAGGGAATGATCTATCTCTAGTTGCATACACAGATGCATATTGGGAAGGAATTGTTGATGATAGAAGAAGTACAAGTGGAACAACCTTCTACTTGGGTGATTTTTTGGTATCCTGGTTGAGAAAGAAATAATATTAAGTATCATTTTCCATAGCAGAAGTAGAGTATATTGAAAAAACAACATGTTGTACACAGGTTCTCTGGATGAATCAAAATTTGTAGAAAATATGGGTGGAATACAACGATCATATTATGACATTCTATGATAATATCAGTGCTATAAGTATCTCTAAGAATACAATGATGCATTCCAAGAGGAAACACATTCCGATCAAGTTTCACTTTCTACAGGAAAATGTTACAGAGAAGAACATCAAGGTAGAGTATGTTGGGACAAAATAATAGATTGCAAATATCTTCACCAAACCTCTTCCGAGGGAGAATTTTGAGTATTTTTGACATAAACTAGGATTAGTTTCATCCCCATGGTGATCTACATGGAAGTTGGCATAGTAAGATAGGGGGAGAGAAACAATAATCATGAAAGACTTGAATGTGTTTTGAATGCTTTTTATCAGATATTTATGTGAGTAAGCACCATGAAGAGAAACATCAATAGATATCATAGTCTTACAGACAGGGGGAGAAGCCCCAAGGATAAGTCACCCTTTTTCACTGATGTCAAAAGGGGAGAGAAAAATAGAGGCATGCAAATGAAGAGAAGAGGCATGACGAAAGGGGGAGCCAACATGAGCATGATTGTTTTCCATCTCCAATTGTTGTGTCTAAATGTTGTCAGCGATACCAAAGGGGGAGATTGTTGAAACATTAGTTGTTGAAAGATTGGTTGTCATTGAATTATTGAAAGATTGGTTTTCACCGATGTCAACCCTTTAACACAAAGTTAACAAGTTGCATGTCATTAACAGGACATAATGAGTTGGCCTTAAATTAGGAAAAAGTTAAATTCTCGAAAAAAAAAAACAATTGATTTTAGAAAACTCTCGGATGAATCTAAAACTGACCAATAACTAAGAGATAACTAGAGTGACACTATTTTTCAACTCGTTTTCTTGATTAAATGCATAAACAAAGAGATAAATGATAATTAAAATTTAAAAAAAAAAAACTCGCAGAAACACTAAAACTCAAATTTCAGGCGTCATATGAAGGAATGTGGCTCTCGAAAAATGTAAAAATCAATTCTGATTTGATAAATTAGATCGACACGATAGTAAAATCAATTACAATGACAGAGGTAGTGATAGATTGGTCTACATTTATATTCCAGAGCAGTTGGATGGGGCAAGGAAAGGGGGTTGTAGCCTCCTTTCGGTTGGAGTTGGTAAATCAGGGAGTAGGATCTTCCTTCAGGTTGTAGCCTGTAAATAGGGGGTTGGATCCTCTTTCCAGTTGTAGTTGGAGAAATAAGAAGTTTGTGCTTTGAATGAGTGTACTCTTTGATAAATAAGAAAAAAATTCAATGGTTTTTTCCCGCATTGAGTTTCCACGTAAAATTCTGGTGTACTTTGTTTATGTGATGTTTATGCATTGAATTATGATGTTGATGATATATTGAATGATAATGACAAACTATTGAAAATTATTAGATTTTTTATATTGTGATTAAAAGTACTAATTTTTCTCATATTGATTCACCCCCACTCTTAGTTTTCCAACACTATCATCTCAACAACCTAATAAAATCAAAGATTTATCTCATGAACTTGAACCAAGTAAAGGGAAGCAACTTGCTTTCTCACCTAGATATGGTTCATCAAAGGACTCTTCCCACTATGATACCTCACATTTTATTCCCCAAAAGCATGAGCCTAGGAATATCACCTTTGGTGATATGCATCCCGAAGCATCATCAAATGAAGACAATAAATTTGTCGAGGCAGATGTACATACACACAGGGTGACTTCATCTCGGGACAATGAACAAAGGAGGAAACCTCTTACAAAAAATATGGGTTTTAATTTCATTTTATGATGGCCTTATGTGGAAATTTATTGATGACATACTTACACTTTTATTTTTGGACAATAGATACTATTTTGATAAATTTCATATCATTTTGGGAGTTACAATTATATGTATGGAATTTTCATTATTGGGGTTGTCGAATATGAATTTTTTTTATGGATGATATGCATATTGCAATTATGGAGGTACAAGGGGATATTTTCAAAATTAAACAATAAAGTTATTTAGGGGGTCCCCAACTATTAGTTATTATTTATAAAAACCCTTATTATGATGATTTATTTACAAAACT
>JASDQU010026005.1:60056-73462 GCA_032191745.1 Picea mariana | reverse complement strand
TTTATTTGTTAAACTGGAAATTAATAAAAATAGCAACTTCTATGCATTGAATTTATAATAAAGTGTTTGGAGAAAGAACTCTCGAAACAAAATCTTTTAAATAACCCAGAAACCCTAGATAGATATTTGTCATTCTATTTTGCAAGATGGATAAACATCTTAGGCAAAGAAAGAAATTGATATTATTTCTTGATTAAAAAGAATAAGATCTCTTAAAATTTATACAGTAACCCAATCCTAGGATATAGCATAGAGATTTTGAAAATGAAAGTGCAGAGAAAAAATGGCATAAGGGTATCATAGCAGAAGTTTTTATTTACCATATAAAAAGGTCTTTTAATACAAGATTACTCAAGGCGATTTGGTGAGTCGCAAGCATGAGTCTTGATAATTTATTTGAAGTAATAGTAATGTTAGTAATAGCATACAAATTTTACCAGTGAAAGAGCCGATGGACTTAGCCTCGTGGGCGAAGTAATAATAGGAACATAACCCATCTCAGGTCGTAACTAATAATGTACAGTATCTCGTAAAAACAAAACACAAGAAATAATTGTTTATGCAATCAATTTGTTAGGCCTTGAGAACCGACAAGTTCTAACATTAGAATGATAAGTCTTGGTTACCTCTGTACTCAAGCCAATAACCAAACAACTCGGTGAGAGTCGGCCTCGGGACTCTCGAATCCTTGTGACTGGAGAGATGTGCTAAGGAAACTCTGTGAGGTAAATGTTGAGTGTGGGGTAGACATCATATCTAAAGAGAATTTTGAAAGAATTCAATTATGTATTTAAAAATGCAATTTATATAATAAAAAAAATTGATTTTGTACATAATTTATATGGTCAAATTCTGGTTAAAAAAATTAAAAAATTAAAAAATCAATGTCAATTTCGAACTATCCTAACACCAAAATATCATAAACTCAGTTAATAGATAAACAAAGGAATACAACGATTTAAATGATGAGAAACTTATATGCAGGAATGGTAATAGTAAAAGTGTAATAGATGTACGTTACCTTGATAACCGAAGACAGAAGTAATAAATGAAACCCTGGTGAAATCAAGGCTTTCCCTTGTTTATATTGTGATGAAGTTCTGGCAAGAAACCATAGTGAAATCACACTGATAATCAATATTAATGCATCTCGTTATTTATTGAAGGGTTACAGAAATATATTATGCGATATATACCTTCTCTGCCATTGAATTTATCGTTGGGAAAATGGATAGAATGGCTTACTTCTATCTTCTCGCCTCCTTAGCGGTGGCTCTTTCTCTCTATTATCCTTGCCCTTTGATGGCGGGCGTTCTCTCTTGCGTTTATTATCCACGCCCCCTTAGTGGCTTTCTCTTGCCTTCTTTCGAATTCAGACTTTCTCAACGAGCAAGAAACAACATATTTGTTTTAAACACCGCCCAAAGCACAGCTAACCCAACCAGAGGAACGAGAACAAGTTCCCCTAAGCTACTTGTTTTCTTTGAACGGCATTCCCGATTGCCAGTGGTGATCAACGTCCATCCTCGGCCGAGGGAGATGCCCCGATGTCAGCAGGGCCATAGGCGAATCAACTGGAAAGGTAGGTGTTAACGCTCACTCATCATATGGGTGAGGGAAACTGAAAGCTCAAGCTTGAAGTTGGATGGAAACTAACAAACAAGCATGAAAGAAACTATTCTCCAATGCTAAGGCTAAGAGAAAGAGGGGCCAGAGCAGAAAAGATTGGAAAAAGAGGTAGGAAAGACAGAACTAAGGGTGGGTTGACCAGGGCCACTTACTTACTGCGGCTTCTCCTATTATGAGTCACTTTTTTGAAAGCGCGTTAATCTCTTTCTATAGTAACAAGGGTTGCATGGCAACACAGTCCCTGCCGAATTAGTTAGGAAATACATATTGAACAATTAAACTTAATATAACTAAATGAAAAAGTAATAAATATTTTTTGTCAATAATTGAGGGTTGTTTGTTATTAAAAATGTATAATAAACAGTAAGCTGAATTTCTTTTATTAACATTTTTAAAATCTATTTATTTAAAATTTTATTTAAAATAAAATAATAAGATATCTCTATATTTGAAAGATAATATAATCTGAATAAAAATATAAATTTGTGTGATGGGAATTAGTTTTATTATTTAAAAAAAATTAAAATAACTTTATAAATTAATTTTAAAAAAATTAAAAAAACTTTTCTATTAATTAAAAAATTAAAATAATTTTTTATTATTTAAAAAAAGTAAAAACAACTTTATAAACTAATTAAAAAAAATAAAATAACTTTCTATTAATTAAAAAATTATGTGATGTGAATAACTTAAATTAATTGTATTATTTAAAAAAAATTAAAATAACTTTATATTATTTTTCTTTCATGTTTTATATAAATTTGAATGTTTATATAGTTTTATTAATCAAAGTTTTAATATTTTTAATTTATCTAATTATATATATAATGTGTTTTATATTAATTTTTTTAAATTAATATAAAAAAATGGCGGAGTCTATTGGCCGCCTAGCTATGGCGGGCGTGTTGCGTGTTGGCGTCAGAGGTAAGGTACGAGATGGGTGGGGCCTGCCGGAATGTTTGCCCCATCGAAAAACGGAACGAAAACCGTGAGGGAGAGCAGGGTCGCCGGAACGAGGCGGGAAGTCCGAGGGTAAAACAGACTATGCCGAATTGAATTTAGCTTTTTTACAAACGAATTAATACGGTTCGATCCGTAACAATTATTTTGATCCAACAGCAGATGCAGTGACTTAAACTGAAGTGAAGTAAACATTAATTGAAGTACATTGAAAGACCCGAAGCCAACAATAACATTTGAAATTTATAAACCAATCAAATTGTAATAAATATATATATTTTTTATTTTAAAATATATAAATAAAAATTTCCTAAATTAAACATTATAATTTATGGGAAATTTTAAAGTCAACTACTAACTAATATCAAGTCAACCATGAACTCATGGCTATAGTCCCTGCCCTTGGCCTTCCAGACAGGGACTAATAACTTAAATTATAGGTGGGCCTATTCTCGTGCCTCAACCTCTAGAACGCCTCCCTACTGATGAATAATGTGACTTACTTAAGAATTTGATATGCGCAAGAAGCCAGAGATAGATGAATCGTTGTACCGGACCTGACTCTATGCCTTTATAGGAGCGCCTTAACCTAGACGCATATGAAGATTGATTCGTACTGGACTATTTTATTTACTGATATTTCGATATGGGAATATTTCTTCACTTTTCTCCCCATGGTTCTGACATAATTATCTTCAATAGATATTGGATCACCGCGGGACACTTTAGAACGAGTTATGTTACCCATTTCATTATTCACACGAATCTTTCGGTGACTTATCGGCTGCCTCGCTTGAGGAATAGTTTCACGGAAATGGAGACAAACCGGGATGACGTCCGATCTTGTTTCTGGATTGCGAACCTGAACCGAAAAACCGATCGATCCGATATCAGATCCCCTAACCGATCATCCGATCCCGAGATCACCCAATGTTGAATCAAGACCTCACCTTTGCTGTACTTTGTGGTCTAATAGGTCTGGGCTTTTGCAAAGTTGCTCGAGCAAGCATAGGAGGACCTCTCTAAAAGTGAATTATTCCCACCCAACCTTTCCACTCACATAGGTGCTCAAGACCTCTGTGTAGTGAACCCTTTACGCCTAGAACTGGAAAGCCAAGGGATATTCGCCTCTAACCTTTAGATATGTGTAGTTGTTCTGGCCATGGAAAGATTACAAGTTCTTGATCAGGGTTGATAGGTGCCTTGCTGCCAGTGGTTTGGTTGATAAATCGGTGTAATGCCGGTGAAATGAACCTGATTATAATCCTGCTTTCCCGGATTCCCCCTACCTCTATAGTGCATGGGCTAGTCATGAAGACAGATTCAATTGGCCTTAAAGCTTATAAGTAGCAGCCATCAGGCTGGAATTGGAAGTAAGAGGCAGAAGCCTTATCGGATAGATTCATTGATGCCATTCCTCACCGAGGGGGGAAGAAAGAAACAGTAGGAGCATTTCGTGTGGGGTGTTAGGTCCTGGGCTTATAGATGGGAGCGGAACAACGAGACCCCACAAGACCCTCATTACTCCTTCATCCAGGTTGCCTGCGCAGCTACTACAAAGAATATATATATCAGACAAGATTGAGTTTATCCATGGCCTAAGGTTCGGTTGGGGCAGGCAACCACTCATCTTCTGGTTTCCCTAATATGAGGGAACCCCTCACCTTCTAAAAGAGATATGGATTGATTCATTCAACTAGTAGTTTCCCATAGGAAACCACCGTATATGATATGGCAGTTCATACCTTCTTTTTGAAACCAGGGAAGGATATTGTAGATATGATATGGGATATCGTTTCTCGGTGACCTCTTTTCTGCCCTCACCTACAAATAAGCTCACGTAGTTCAAATCATAACCTCAGGTGTGAATGAGATGGGGTTGAAGAATGAAACTACTCCTTTCTCCTAACCTTTGCGCACTCAGTTGAGCGAAATAGATATTCTTTGTCATTGAAGTTATCATTGGGAAAATGGACATGATGACTCGACATCATGCCAAATAAATCTCTTACCTGCAAGCAAGTAAATGGAAACAAGCGTGAGATAAACTCAAACAAGGTTAACAGGAGAAACCCTAATATATATATATAAAGAGAGAGAAATAAACGTCAAACAAGATTAAGAGGCTTATGTAAAATATTAAGACCATTACCTGAGTTATGTAAAATATTAAGACCATTACCTCTGTTCGATGGAGAAAATTGTTATAGCTATGCACTTAAAAATAGGTAGAACAATAGATCGTTACAAATCCTTGAGTGAGAGAGAGCGAAGTTGAAGGCTCTGCGCTTTTCTTTTGAAAATGAAACAAAGAACCTTGGCTATGAAAATAGCTATATAAGGTAATACAAGTGCTCGACTAAACAAAGAATTAAGGAATTAATAATAAATAAATAATAAGAAATCATAAGTTATAATAGCTTATAGGGATTCATCACAACAAGCCTCATCTATTCCCTCTAATAACATATTTGAAGCTTTGGAAACCTAGAATGCAGAAAAAAAAAGTTATAATGATGATTCTCATAATGACAACTCAGAGTGAAAATATGACTCACCAACAAATGAACAAAATGAAATAGGATATACAACTTCAAATAAGGAAGATGACAGCTGAGAGTGCAAATATGAGCCACCATCAAAAGAACAAAATGAAATAGGATATATAATTTTAAATAAAGAAGATGAAACCTCATTTGGGGCTTGCACAACTTTACATGGGAAGGAATCATATTCAAAAACTATGGATGAGACTCTAATTTGAGTTTCCACAACTCTCCATGAAAATAATTCATTTTCATAGGGAAAAGATATCACTAAAGAAAGGGAGGGAGAAGATACCTCTAAATATCTTTTTTTTCTATAAGTTCTAAAGAAAAATATGTGTCATTTTCCTCTTTTAACAAGAGAAAGGAAATCAAATAAAAAATATAAAGAGAAAGAAGGATGTAGTGAGGGGTGAGTTTTGCATAACAATCAATTATGCTTTTTTTTTCGCACTATCTTGTGCCATCAATTTGTAAGAATTTACTCTTACAACTAGGAAGTAGTAAGTTTAAGTCTTGGAAAGTATAGGATTGGGTTTTTTAAATCCAACCTGAAATTTTGGTTAGCTCTTATCAATGTATAAATTGACAATGTGATGAATGATAAATTAGAAGAATGTACACTGCTATGGTACATGTTTTTTTACTTAATACAACTTTTGTTTCTATTAAAAAAAACATTTAGTGAGAACAATATTCGTTTATTAGACCTTAAAAGAAAAGGTAAAGAACTACTTGTTTTCTTTATAATTTTATTTTTGTATTTTAAAAAGTTTAAGAAAAGTGTTCCTAACTCACCATAGTTTTGATGCGATAAAAGGTTAGGAATGTTGGTAATGTACAACATATATTAAAGAGAGTGTTTTTTTATTTTCAATCTTCTTTTTGTCACAAATATGACAAATTCTTTTGACTCATGGGGCTTTATGAGTTTTTTTAAACCTTGGAGAGTTACTTTGTTCTTAGAAATGTTGGTTTTCATCTTTCCTTTAATTAAAACAAAAACATATATTTAATCTTCTAAATTAGAGTCAATCAACTCCTAATATTTTAATTCACTCTTACCCCCTAATTCTTTATGGCACCATAATTTTTCTAGATGTAATGATATTCAAACTTGAATTATATGATTGATATTTAATTACTTAGAAACCAATTTCTTCTTAAGTTAATATGTAATGATATTTTAATATTATCATTATTTTGCAAAGTGATCTCATATCTTTAAATATAAGCACAACATGTCACTTGCAACAATTGAACCTAGGTGAAGAGGATAATAATCATTCTTCCCAACCATCCAAATTAAATCCAATTGACTTAACATATAAATATAAATATAATCTCAATTATTCTATCATATTTTTTTTATTTTTCACAATATTATAAATTATTTATATTTAATTAGCTAAAAAAATACACTATTAAATATTAATAAAAATAAAAAATAATATTTTTACTTATAACATATGTTTTATTTAATTAATAAAAATATTTTTAAAATGCAAAATAAAAATAACTATTTTTTAATTAAAACTTATATTATTATTATAAATTTTCTCACCATTATAATTTAAACGATTAAGAATAACAAATTTTAATTATTTTTTCTTCTAAATCGAAAACCTAAAAACCACGTTATTGTTGTGTCACTGCAATTTAAAATCGCAATTTAAAATGGTGGCGAGGCAAAATAATTAATTCCTTCACCATCTAACCAAATCCCATGAGCAATGAAAATGCATTTACCAAGTATTTTCCCACATTGATCGTTTAAAAATGATTGATGTGAACGCCCTCTATTAAGAACCAGTTTCATAATATTTAATGAGAATTTCAAAAGCCACTTTGGTTTTCGAGAAATGTAAATCCTCAAAGCCAATACTGCCAATACATATCGTGAAACGACCAATATTAAAAACCAATCTCATAATTTTTAATTACAAATCTCAATCCTCAATTGGTCATTGATGTCAAACGATCTCTATTAAAAACATATTTTATAATATTTGATGAATTATTTGGTTTTTTTAACATATCTTACTTCTCCAAAGCCAAAGGTTTTTGGATTTACAATTCTTATTAATATTATAATAAACTTTGTATTTTTTTTTTCAATGTTACAATTTTAATTAGGTTTATAATGAAGATCCATTCTACCATATTTATATAAAGTTATTTTTTTCAAATTATCTAAAATCAATATTATCTTTATAAATAAGAAGGATGATGACTATACAAACTACAATCATGTTAACGAAACTTACTTCTTTCAAATAAATATCTAATTTGTAAAAGTAAATATCAAAAAGGTTATGGGATAGAAAACGTCCTTGCTTAACTCTTATATTACAATTAATTTCTTCTAACCAACTCATAGTGTTTCTAAATTTCGCAATAACATTCTTGTACAATATTATCACTACAACTCTTAACTTGAAAAGAACTTAAAGTTAGTTTTATTAAGTGTTCCATATGGTTTTCTAAAATCAATGAAGTAAAACAATAGATTGGTTTCATTATTGGGACACTTCTTTTCCATGCTTCTATTTGTAATAATGTGGTCCATAGTGGAATAATAGCTCCTAAATCTAACCTAGCCTTTAGCTCATTTTCAGTGACTTTCTTTTCTAGAATAATTCCATATAAATTGGATAAATGAGGACTAATCATAATAGTCATATAATTAGAGGGATTGTATTTATCCTCTTTTTAAAAAATAAAAACAATGAGGCTTTGAATATAGGGTTTACGAAAACCCTACTTGATTTCTAGTACTTGGTTAACTTAAATGTCCATAACTTTTTATTTTGGAGCCTTTTAACCCCAAAATCTATGTATTTTATAGAAAAAACTTCTTTAACTGTATCAAAAAAAATATTTAAATATCATCAACATTCCTAAATATTTTTAAAATAAAAATTTCGAACTTCTCAAAAGAATCATATAATTTTATTTTTATTTTATAAATTAAAATATATAATTAACTTAAAAACTAAAATTAATAATAATAATAATAAATTTATTTTTAATATATCACTAAACTAAAAATTTATGAATTAAAATATATAATTAACTAAAATCTAAAATTAATAAATAATAATAATTTAATAAAATCATTTTCAATATATCACTAAACTAAAGATTATTTGTTATTAGGTAAGAGCATTTGTGCACCACACTCAAATAGGTGAGATTTAGACACCATAGTGCTTAAGTTACGTATTTTAGGAACGAAGTTTTTGATGTGTTGGACTATTGTAGAGCAAATTTCTTCCTCGTAGATTTATTAATTTTATTTTCAATAACATAATTGCTATGCTTCATAGCATCTCCTTTCTAATACTGTATGTGTTTTAAATACGTTTTTAAGAGTATAGTGAGGATGTTTTAGTAATTTTTATTGAGGTTAGTTTTAATGATTTGTTTATATATATTTTACTAAATATTAAATTAAATATTATTATATATATTTTTATTTAAAAATAAATAAATTTTTATAATATAAATTTTTAATGTAAAATTTTGGATTATACTATGTATCATTGATATTTTATTAATTAAAATATTAACTAATAGACAAAAATACCTTGTAACTTTAATTCCCTCAACTAAAAAACATGATGTCACCAAATATTTCTCACAACGATGTCTAAATATTTTCCCAAAATGCTGTCTTAAAAATTATTGTGTGAAACGACCTCTAAATCTCATAATATTAAAGAGAATTCCATAAGCAACTTGGGCTTTCTCAATCCTCAAAGTCAATGCATCTCTCAAAAAACGACTGATATTAAAAACCAAACGACCTCTAAATTTCATAATATTTAAAGAGAATTCCATAAACAACTTGGGCTTTCTCAATCCTCAAAGTCAATGCATCTCTCAAAAATTATTGATGTGAAACGACTGATATTAAGAATCAATCTCATAATTTTTAATGAGAACTTCATGAGCCACTTGGTTTTTTGTACAAATCTCAATCCTCAACCGGCCTACAGTTATATCCAAAGTCTATAAATTCCCAAATTTGATATCCATATTATACATTTGCACATCTGGAGGGCGATGTCTTCTACAATGGATGTGCAAACACAACAGCTGCGTAGTAATATTGAGAAGCTCATGTCCAATGGAATAAACAACCTTCAGGTTCAGGACAGATATATCCTGCCTCCCCATGAACGCCCACAGATGTCTGAGATCTCTTATTCTGAGAGCATCCCTGTGCTAGACATAAAAGACCTCGATGGCGCCAACAGAACAACAGTAGTCCATGAAATCCGACGCGCATGTGAARAGGATGGTTTCTTCCAGGTACAGACCTCAATTCCTTACCAACAATTCTCCCTCCCGTTAATGCTTATACTTCTGGTTGATTTTTTATCAGACTGACTATTGAGTCTATACCTCTCTGTTGATATGTTGTTATTGATATAGTGACTGGGGCAAGTTTCATATGTGAGTTACTATATTTTTTTGTTGATATCAGATAGTGAACCATGGCGTGCCAGAGAATGTGATGAAAAGCATGATGGGGATAGCCAAAGAGTTCTACGAAATGCCCGTTGAAGACCGAGCATGCCTCTACTCAGAGGACATAATGCAACCAGTCCGGCTTTATACAAGCTTTAATATTAGCGAAGACAAAGTTCTCAACTGGGTGGACTATCTCGCGCAACCTTGTCATCCTCTGGAGGACGTCATCGGCTCTTGGCCTGAAAAACCTGCAGCCTACAGGTAATCAGCAAAATTTTGTCTATCATTCAATATCTTCATGCACTAGAATTGATTCATCTTAACCCACTACGCAAAAGTGTAACTGGTTTGGCTTGAGCTTTTGTTACAGAGATATCGCGGGCAAGTACGCTGGTGAGCTGAGAGCGTTGATATTAAGGCTACTGGCTGCAATTTCAGAAGCTCTAGGGCTAGATTCCGATTACTTGAATAAAATTCTTGGAAAACATAGCCAAGTGATGATTATAAATTACTATCCTTCATGCCCAAACCCTGATCTTACTCTTGGTGTAGCAAAACATTCAGATGCAAGTGCCATCACTGTGTTAATGCAAGGAGATGTCAGTGGCCTGCAAGTATTCAAAAACGGAAAGTGGGTTGCTGTAGAACCCGTAGCTAACGCGTTCGTGGTCAATTTGGGAGATCAGCTGCAGGTTAGAAACAAAGAGATAGCAGATCCATATAGTTTTTCTTTTATTCAAGAATTTGATAGTATTCACTTAATTTGTTTTGTGTGTGATTTGAATAATAGGCTGTGAGCAATGGGAGATTTAAGAGCGTCGAGCATCGAGCAGTAACGAATATGTACTCTGCACGCATATCAATTCCCACTTTCTATTTGCCTGGAGACGATGCTTTTATTGCTCCTGCGATGAGCATAGTGGATGAACAGCAGCCGGCTGTGTATAGAGGATATAAGTTTGAAGAGTTTTTGGGAGCTTTCTGGAGCGAGGGATTAAAGGGAAAGAAAGTTCTGGATCGTTTCAAGATCGAATAAACAATGATTTCTGTCGTTTGGTGGAGCCTTGAAGAATAGCCATTTGCTATTACATTTGGCATATGCATGATGCATCCCACCATGAACGTGTTATTAGCCCCTATCCAAGGCCACGACTCTAGCGATACATTGATTGTTGTTGACTGCTTATTATTTTTCCATTGATTATTGTTGTTGACTGCTTATTATTTTTCCATTGATTGTTAATGTTTTTCCATTTTTAAAAGTTGTATACATAGTAAAAATAAAATAATATTTTTTTTATAATAATTAAATATCTTTTATCTAAAAAGCTGTTAGCTAATCAATTCAACTTCTTATTGCCCCCGCATTGATGCATATGCATTTTGGTAATCTTTGATAGGCCTAAGTTTATCAAAATTGTTTATTTTTTAGTATGTTGCATATGCATTTTTTATAATCTTTGGTAATGTTATATAAGCCTAAGTTGTTTATGAGAATGATGGTGATGTCTGACACTTTGTCAAAACAAATGATCATGTCTCTATATGTAGTGAGAACTATTCTGACAAATAATCATGTCTTTGTATGCGTTGAGTTTTAACTTTTGGCATGATTTTACTATTGTTCTCTTGGGCATCGCCACTGTACTGTGCTTGTACATATCCTTGTTTACCCTCGTTATCCACCATGAATTTTAACTTTTGGTATAATTCTACCATTGTTCTCTACGGCATCGCCACTGTACTGTGCTTGTACATACCCTTGTTTAGCCTCGTTATCCACCATGAGCGTTCTCGTACATACCATCGTTCTCCACCATGAGTGTTTTGGTCCATACCCTTGTTTTCCATCACGAGTGTGATGGTACATACCCTCGCCCTTTCTCTAGTCTAAAGGTTGCACTCAGTAAGATAATCAGAACTCGTATCGATGTATCAGAGGTGTTTTTCATTATGAGCTAGGGCCGATTTTAAATTAAAGGTTGGAATCTAGAAGGTGCCTATTTCATCTATCGATCTCCAGGTATTTCTTTGATAAAATTCGTATATTGTATGCAGCATAAGAAAATGAATGCATACCAAATATGTGCCAGATATTCAGCAGGTGTTCATTTGATGTTTACTCTTCAAAGCAAGTGCTCTTTTAGATACAAAGCTCAAGATAGTTGATAAATCTTTCTGCTCGTGTTCCGCCCCCTTTTGAATTTCGATTCAATGCCCCCCCTCTATCTATAATCATTTTGAAGAGCTTAAAGAAATAGAGGAAGCCCGAATTCTCAGAGGTAGAAGATTACAACTTGGGCACAGAAGAACAACCACCAATAGCCAAGTAATACACAAAAGGAAATTTCTTAATGTTCAAAGAGAATTTCAAACATTAGTCTTAATAAAGAAGATCTTGAAGCAAACATGTATATGATATAGAATGTCCATCAGCAGGACTCGAACCAACTATCTTCCTTCGTCCCTCTTCCGGTCCCGAGCGAGCCAGCCCCCCGCCCCCCTTACCTAGTCTTTTATGTTTTTTGGGTCTGGAGAGGCCGCATTGCTATTCTTTGAAGCATCATCAACCACTGAAGGAAGCCCTTTCTTCTCCGCTAATTCTTATTACGCAGTGTACAGAGACTCCCCAGGTGAAATTGATGTGATTTTCATGCCGAATTTGATGTGCAAGCACAAATGCCTGGTGCTCAATGGTATTGGCCTTGGGAGCCTAGTGATAACGCTATTAGGTTTGGGATGACCATTATCTGCAGAAGTGGCGTAGACATAGGCATTAGCTCAGGAAGGATGGCTCACCTGACAAGGGAAGCTGAGGAAGTATGGCGTCTGCATTTGAAAATATTATTTGGATTGGTATTATTTGTATCGGATAGGCACCTATTCATGACTCCAGCCAGCATATCCAGCAAATTCCACCAACGGGGTATTATACCTTAAGATGTAAGCACGAAGAATGAGTATATATATAAAAACTTAGTAACTATTATCTTATGCTCAATTTTCAAAAGATTGTTATCTTATGCTAAATTTTCAAAAGATTAAGCAGAAACAAAATTGATGCAACACACAATACTATTGATGATGTGTATTCTGTATTCTATTAATATGAATATGTATAATTACACAATATGGTTACAAGAAAAAGTTACAGAGTTACCAACTCCTGTAACTGTAAACTAGGTTACAAAATGTTACAGAGTGAGTTACCAACTACTGTAAACTACTGTAATAGTAAACTAACTAACTAACTAGTTAAGGATACAATTAGGTATTTTCCTTAACAAATTTGTTATCTTATTCTCTTGTATTATGCAGCTAACTAACTAGTTAACAAATTTGTTATCTTATTCTCTTGTATTATGCAGACGCCTGCCCCAACAATAGGTTGGAACATCCTAACATGACCTTATTCTTTGCTGTAACGTAGGACATTTCATACAGTCTCTTCATTCGGGGATAGACTGGGGACACTGCGTGCTCCAAGCCAAACATTTTTCCACAGCCACCCACTCTCCCATCGGCGCCGTGATCTCTGCAACCTTTCTACTGTATATCCTTTTGAATTTAATTAGAAATATGTCAAACGTTTCAAGTTTCAGTGAAATGTGTATCTTTCTAACAAAGTTTGGAGATGCAATCTAATGAACCTTAACATATTAGTAAAAACAATAAATTTATGTATAATTTATTAGCAGCACAGTAGAAAATATCAATAAATCTAATCATGGTTTTTTATACATTGTACGTTCAAACTAAGAAACCAATAATAACAATGTATGGAAAGGATTA
>JASDQU010026005.1:24387-45770 GCA_032191745.1 Picea mariana | reverse complement strand
AGACGAGATGGATACAATGGCACCATTTTCATCGCATTATGAGCACTTTGAAAATTGAGCAAAATTTTGCCCCCTGGTGCAGATTTTGATCACACCTTCCCGCTGAAAGGCTTTTGGACCCACAAAAGCTTATCTGTCTAATTTCAAGTTATATCAAAATCTTTTTGACAATCATCTGAATACTCTGACATGCCTCGCACTGCAACTAGCTATGTCCTTCAACCACTGCTCTCTAGTTGCTGCTGACCCACTGCTCTCTCTGTGCTTGGAAGACTGCCAACCTTCCCACTGAGAATCAAGTCCCTCTTCAAACTCTTTGACGTCAACATAATCAGCTCTCCAATGGCTGCTAAAAATTCCTGCGACATCTTGTCACAAGCCGAGAAAACCATCAATCTTGAAAACAAATCATACAAGATTGAAAATGATGCCAACAAAATCTTTTGTTCTTCAAACAAACTGTCGCATCTCTTACTTTATCAAAGCACATGGCGTTTTCAAAATCAACTTTCAATTCAATAAACACCATCGACTAAACACAAGTCGAACAACACAATCGACACAACATAGTCGTCAGAAAATCATCAACACCAGTCGAGACTCATTTGAAACATCATATCGACCTTCCCAGAAATGCACACATAACACTGAAAAGTGCATTTACAATCAAAAAAATGCAAGCGTTACTTGCTTAATAAATCCAACCATTTCTTACCAAGCCAACTCAACGGTGACTTTTTCTGTTGAACATCATCTTCTTGTGAATCATCTTGACTCACATCGATGATGGAATCTCCTCTTCCATTCTTGCCAATATCCTTATCCAACTGCTTCTGAGGCTGTGGACGAATAGTTGGATGCAACGTCCAACATTGGTCAATGAGATGACCTCGCTTCTGAAAATGAGTGCAAACCTTTTGCATCCTCTTTTCACGTTGTCTTTGCTTAGAAAGTTTCCTGAAAGCGGTTAATCTTTTCCAGCACTTTGAAACATGATGGTTAAACAAACCACAATATGTACAAGGATTCTTTCTTCCAAATTTATCATGCTTAACATAATCAAATGCAACTGAATGATAAGCGGAATTATACCTTGAACATTCACCTTTATCGCCTCTTTGAGGAGGTGAATTTGAAGAGTTACAAGCTCTCCTTTGAAGACCATCAACATTGTTCTTGTCCTCATCATTGTCACAACTACTTTTGCATTCATCTTGAATACAAGCCTTGCATGCTGAAGAGATCGAACTTTCAACAAAATTTCTCGAACTTTAACCTTTAAATCCTTCTTGAGGAGGTGAACCTGAAACAAAGTTTATGCTTGGAACTTTTTCCCTTGTCTCCTCGACTTTGGAATATGCTCCATCTTTCTGTTCATAACCAAGACCACAATACTTGGGTCTTTCTTCAACAACAATAGGCTCAACAATGCCTTGTGCATGTTTGCCTAAACCTTTACCTTCATAGCCCATTTTAAACAACAACTTGGACCCTATTCCTCTTGTGTGACTCTCAAAACCACCAACACATTCATCTTTAGAGGAATTAGAAGATAAGATAACATTTCATACCTTATGTTCATGATGTATTTTGTAAGAGTTTCTTTTGTCTCATGGAGTTGAATCTCCATCTCATGCAGCCTTTGCAAAATATGGTCCTTCTCCTCCTTCATGGCCATCAACTGTTCTTCAAGAACAATGCGCTCATTTTTGTCTTCATACATCTCTTTCATCAAATATCTCATAGTTAGCAACTCTTCTTTAGATAATGAAAATGTATGAAAACTATCACTACTTGAAGCTTCCTCCATCTTTGGAAAATATCCAACTTCAACACAAAAACTTGCACAAAATCCAATAGCTAAATCTCAAGCTATCAATGGCAAACACATGAGAAAAACAAACTTATGCTCTGATACCACCTGATCTGAAAATAGAAAGGCTAACTTGTTATGCTATGCAAGCACCCTCTACTTCATTAAAATAAACTTTACAGGACCTTGCTTCATGTGTTAAAATATGCAAAATAAACTTATGTGTTAAGTTTATGAATCTTCTTTTAAATGCTTATGTGTGAGGAAATGTTCTTTAGATGGTTAAATATGTACTTGAAATAAATACACAACAACACAACTTGCAGCAAATAAACCATCAAACTCAAAACAATCACAACATGATAAAGGAGTTCACCCCCCCTACGGGCTACATCTCCTTGAGCCTCCATAATGGACTTGGTTCTCTGGGATTAATTAGTCAAATGTCTTTTTACAAGCTGTTTCTCAACTCCAATGGAAAAACAAACTGTACCATTGAGATCAGAACACATAAAAACCCCAAAAATGACTAATAGAACTCTGAAAATGGATCATGGTTCATCCGGGCATGACCTCTTCTACATGTGGCCATAAGCTTCCCTGAGCTTCTCTTTGGAAAAAACACCTGTAAAAGTCCTCAACAGCCTATGAAACCTATCCCAATGTGTTTAGAGCATATCAATTATCCAAAAATGATTATTCAATCATAGAAAACAAACATAGGCTCACCAAACCATGTCCTCGATCAATGAGGGCTTCAAGCTCCGTTAAGCTTGCTAAAACTTCAATGGTGAAAAACTCGCAGAATAAGTCTTCAAATGGCCTTGAAAACATCACCAATGGATCCAGCACATCCAAAAACCCCTGTCTGGGCTTTTACGACACCTCAATTGGCCAAAAGATGAAGAAGTTAGGCCTCCTCCATTTTCCTCTTTCAAGCTTTCTGAAATTGGTTCGCCAAAACGCACCTCTGTGTGCATGAACCAAGAACACGCTCCAAAACGTGCGTTAAAACCTGGCACCAAGCGGTTTCGAATAACCATGCAAACTGTAGGACGGTTAGGGTGCCTCCAACCCCTAACTGCCTAGGCCAAGGTCACATGGTCATATGACCTTGCGCTATAATAAAAAGGGCCAACGGTGTTAAAACCGTGCCAACCATTTGAAACCAGGCCCCGCGCACTCCACACATGGTCACATGGAATAGTATAAATAACCACGGGCTATTTCCATAACTATGTAACCGCACACACACCAACCATCGGTTGCATATAATAGCATATAACCATGGTTCTTGGTTTTTAAAATCCCACGCGATTTGTGTTAACACAATGTTATACATATAAAACTATGTTATATGTTTTAAACCGCGCCATATAACAAAAGTTATGGTCATATAATATGCGGCACGTGACCAAGGGATGGGGCTAAGCCTGGCCCGGTTGCGGCCCGAAATCGAACCAAACACAATGTTAAAAACAACATTTGCCACTTACATAGCAAGCAATACTCAATGGTTCATTGGTTAGGCAGTCGTGCGAAGGTGCTCAGAGGTGTGGGAGGTCACCGGTTCGAATCTGGTCCACTACCAAAATTTTGAACAACAATATAAACCAACCAACGAATATTTGAGTGACACGTGGCACCCTCCGATTAGGCCATGTGTCCTCATATCATTTGCCCATAAACGAACACGTTGCGCCACCCAATTTGCCATCAACCAACCAATAAACGCATTCCAAATCATCGCCACGCATGCTGCTGACGTCATCCGACACGTAGGATGCTGACGTCATCCTATGCCACGTGTCACCCTTCTAGTGGTGACATGTGTCACCTTCGAATTGGTCCAACCGTACACCCAAAATGCCAAAACTCCCTGACACGTGTCATCACCTGGAGCCGCCACATGTCCTGTACGTTCCTGCCATGTGTCCTGTACAGACTATACGGGACAGGTACAGTCAGCATCAAATTTTTCCTTGTTTGGCTCGGCGAACAGATTGCGATATCTTCTCCATACGGACTCCGTTTGAGAAAGTAAATATACCGCTGGAATCAGGAAGACGAGACGGATGCAATGACACCATTTTCATCGCATTCCGAGCACTTTGAAAATTGAACAAAATTTTGCCCCCCGGTGCAGATTTTGATCATTCTGCTTCTCCTTCAAACCCTTAGCAGAGTTCTTCTTCCAGCACCTCGTGCTTACACTCAATGCCCACTTGGCAGAGCTCTACTGAATTCACAGCAGAATTCTGTCTGCAACTATGTCTCTCACACACAGCCTTACCTCCAAGGTATTCAACAATCTTGAGGTCTTCTTCCTCTGAGTTGTTGACTTCAGTTCCTGTGCCTCAGCACGTCTTTGTCTGATTCCACAGAGTTCAGAAGTGCATCCATGCACTGGTATTCAGAGTCTGCAACACTCTGTCATGCCCTCCTGACATGAAATCTCAAAGACCCTCAACCTAAAATCACACAAACTCCCTGGAAATGCATCAACCTAACATACATTCACAACATATGCAAAGAACACACACAAACATCCATATAACATAGAATCAATGCAGGAAAAACTGCTTCTGTTTATATTAACAATGGAAAATGCCTGTATTTTACAATGGTGTTCCTGAGCTCTCTCTGTCTCTTCTCCTCTCTACCATACTACTCTAACTCAAAATGATATCTCTAAATATATTTTACCTGAGGGGCTCATTGAGCGCTTCCCTCCAGGTTCACCTACTCTAATAAATTACAATCAATGGTTGTCTAGTCCAGCACCTGAACCTAGATCTCAGCCGATCTAGCATTAAAGTCGATCCTATCTAATGCCTGCACAAAGGCACGACTTCCATGGCTCACCAGCCTAAGACATTTAATTACATTCATTTCAAATATTAAATGAGGCTACACCTCCCTTCAGCTTTGAATGCATGCGTGCTCGACGTGGCTGGCTATTGGCTGGCTGACGTGGAGAGATGCTCCTGCATCACTTGGGCTTTAAAATTTGTGTGAAAGAGATTAAGAGGCTTTCCAGTAGCAAAATTTTCATGGGGGGGGAGGGGGGGATTACTTCTCTTAGAGTAATGGTGAGTAGAGGAAATTAGGGAGGGTGCTGTGGTGGAAAAACACCTCTGTATAAGAATTTTTTACTATGAGAAAAAAAATGATTGCATAAAAGATATCAAGTGTCCATTCTTGTGATTTTTGATCTTTGTCATCCATCTTCAAGTTGATATTTCTACACATGTTTAGTCGCTAATATTTCCACACTTGACTAGTGTGTGTGTAACAACGCATGTAGCATGTCTAATGATATACTATCTGGAATCATGTTGTGGTCACTACTATGTGCTTATTTGGTTCTTGGTTGTGGTCCTATTGCATTGGATCAAAAAGGATTTTGTAATGGCCATGCATCATGTTGAAATTATTTTAACAACCATGGACAGAATAGGTAAATCATGCAAAGAAACTATAATTCCTCAAGTTGTTTCTGACTAGGGAACAATGCTAAGAAACCCTATGGGAGATTTCTTCAAAATTACCCACTTTAGTCGATTCTTAAAGGGTTTCATACATAAAAGGGGTATTCCACGATGGTAAACTGTAATTTAAAAGATGATGCTTTTATATTGAAATAGAGGTTACTTTGAAGATTTATAGCAACTCAGCACAAAAAAACCATTTTAATTTCAACTGTGAATCTTTGTTCTATTATAACAGACATCAAATGATTACAAAGAAGAAAAAAAACAACTTTTACTTTAAGTATTAAGAAGTAAATTGAAGTTTCAAATGTTCACTACATGAAACCCATGAAAGTATACGTTACTTGAGAAAAAATCAATGAGGAATAAATAAATCAAAGATAAATCAAATATTGCTGAGAAAAAATCAATGGGGAATAATAAATCAAAGATAAATCAAATAGTCTTGACATACAATGAATTTAATCACCACATAATGAAGTATTAGATACTTATATTTATAATAACTACTCATAAGTACATTAAACTCTAGACCATTCACTTACAATATTTGGTTAGTATTCAAGATTTGTATACTAAATTGAATATAGATTGAATAAGTAAAGTGCAGTATAACTATCCAAAATAAGCTCAAGTATTTTACTTCATGCAAATCATTATTTGAGAATATAAAAAACATGAAACCAAGATCAAACTAAGAACACATAAATAACTATTAAACTAAATAAAAAAATACATAACTATCAAATTAAATAAGAAAATACATACTGCTTAAAATAAAGTGATGAATTCTTGGAAAAATTTCATGATTGTCTAGTACCTATACCAAACAAGGTTGTGTGGCAGTGTAGTCCCTGTCGAGTTGAATTGGGATAGGAAAAGGTAGCGGAGGCAGATGGAAATTGTAGCGGAGATGTGGCAAGCAACATGAAGCACAGGTGGTATCCATGCATTAAATGACATGTGGCCTCTAGAGCCCCATTTATTTTTTGAAAGTATAGAACAAAATACAATTTGTGCATAGTGAAAGATAAATTATTTGAAATATATCAAAGAATAAATGTCTGTTACATATTCCTGGAACCTTCAATGCATTTGTTATATAGATTGGGATTGAGGCTCCCGCGGACCATAAGAGAAATATTTTTTGAAAGTATATAACAAAATACAATTTGTGCATAGTGGAAGATAAAAAAAATTATGACAACACAAATATGAAAGGAGATAAAAAAACTGTTTAGTTTGAAATATATTAAAAAAACAGTTTAGTTTAGTTTAGTTCAGCGGTCGGTTTGTATATTTGCAGAATTACGAGAAAGTGGCTAAGTATGGAATAGGGAAACGGTCGGTCAGACTTGTTTTCGGAATCGAGGATTGAATATTTCGTGAACGGACCAACCCGACGATGTGCAAATGACATTCCATGATGTTTGAAATTAACACTTGGAAGGGATAATATAACCATCCAGAAATTTTGTAGAAATAAGATCTTATATATAATTGGTAATTGGTAATTGCAAAAGGGTGTGAGCACATGAAAGAACGATTAGGAATTGGATATTTCTTGAACCTGCCAACCCGACGATCTGCCGAAGAAATTCAAAGAAATGGCGAAGCATGGAAAGCGCACGGATGAGCTTCAAAATGGGGTGACAATAGTTCCATAGGAGATGTGAGGACCTGACAATCAAATTGTATGTCTCAGAATTTTTCAGTGCAAAATGTACTATATATATATATATAAACATTTTTTATTATATACAAGTGTGAAGGTCACGAAGACGAGGGAGAGCAAGGAACGAATGGAAATGTCTGAAAAGAGGTCAGACGAGATTCAAAATAGGGTTACAGGGATACTTAGGAGATGCAAGTGTCCAACGGTCAAATTTTATGTATCAGAATTTTTTACTGCAAAATGTGTAAAACACAAGAGAGCATGATGGGGCAGTTCAGTGGCCGGTTTGTATATCTACGAAATTCGGGGAAAGTGGCTAAGTATGGAATAGGGAAACGGTTGGTTAGACTCGTTTTCGGAATCAACGATTGAAGATTCCATTAACGGACCAACCCGATGACGCGCAAATGACATTCCATGATGTTTGAAATTAACACTCGGAAGGGATATTATAACCATCTGAAAATTTTGGTTTTATGCGTATTAATGGGATATTTCTTCAAATCTTGGTTTATAATTAACACTTGTTAATTGCATACTCAGAAATAAGATCTTATATATAATTGGTAATTGCTAATTGCAAAAGGGCGCGAGCATAAGAAACAACGATTAGGAATTGGATATTTCTTGAACCCGCCAACCCAATGATCTACGAAAGAAATTTGAAGAAATAGTGAAGTATGGAAAGCAAATGGACGGGCTTCAAAATGGGTTGACAATAGTTCCACATGAGACGCGAGGACCCGACGGTCAAATTGTATGTATCGAAAGTTTTCAATGCAAAATGTGTACCACGAAAGAGGGCATGATAGGTAGTCTGTAATATGAAAGATGATATGATCTGAGTTCGGTTGTAGATTTTTATATCGTGGAAGTCACGGTACTATTTGCAGGTCATGGAACAATAGAATTCCAATCTAGATCCCGCCTACCAGGAATCCACGGTCAGAGAAGTGATTGGGTATGGAATAGGTCATGGAACAATAGAAGTCAAATCTAGAGCCCGCCTACTGGGAATCCGNGGTATGGAATGGGGAAGCGGTCGGTCGGTGTTGAGATATAAGAGAACGAGTGCAAACATGAACCCGCAAGTTTGCCTACCCGTGCAACTACACATTTTCGAAAAAATGAATAAGTGACGAGAAAGATAAAGTTCAGGGAAAAGAGAAATGGATGTTTGGCCAAGTATAGAAGATGGCAAAGAAGGGCTAATATATTCACATCTGTAATAGATATCCCATGTTCTGGCAAGATATTTTCTGCATGTTTATGGAGAAGTTATATACTTATTGCATATACTTGGAAATAAGTGCAAAGGTGGTGGGCACAGAAAACATCGACTAAGAATACGAAATTGTCTATGATCCGCGAAAGAAATTGCAAGAAATGGCTGTGGAAAGTGGTCGGACGGGTTTCAAAATAGGATGACAAGGGTTCCCGAGCAAACATGAGGCCCCGTTGGTCAAATTGTATTGATCGGAAATGTTGAGTGCATACTTTGTAACATGGAAAATGGGTTGATGTAGGAATCCAGAAAACGGGCTCCAAGATAGGATGGAAAGGGTTCCCGAGGATAATGACGACCTGACGGTCAAATTTTGTTTATCTAAACTTGTGAGTGCATACTGTGTAACATGGAAGAGGAGTCGATGTAGGAGTCGTGAAGTCACAAGACAGCCAACCCGCACAGCTAGATATTTTTAAAAAAATGACTGAGTGACAAGAAAGAGAAAGTACATGGAAAAGAGAAATGGGAATTTGGTTAAGTATAGAAGATGAAAAAGAAGGACTAATATATTCACATATGTAATAGCTATTCCATTTCCTATCAATATCTTTTGTGCATGTTTCTGGATAAGTTATATACTTATTGCATATACTTGGAAAGAATTTGTTACAGAGAAATCCCCCTGCGGACAAGTTGATTCTCTCTTGGGATCTAGAATCCTAAGACTAAGATAAAAAAGTGCTATTGTGGACACTGAGTATTCTTTTCATGAAGCTAAACTATTCAAAGAAGAAGAAGGAATAAGAGTAAATACCTTTCTCTGACGTTTGTCCTTGCTTGATCCAGGATGATCTTGATCTCCAAGTTCTTCAGAAGGTCCTGAAATACAATGAGCAACAACAAAAATACTTCCTAATCTACCATGGTTAGCTTCATAATGGATCTATGAAAGAAACAAGTTCATGAAATGTACACAAACTTTAAAGGAAACAGGCCAAGCATATATTTATATTAATGAAAACAAAGTGAGATGCTTACAACTAAGGATGTAGGTGCAACAACTTCACCAAGATCTCTTTGTCCAGACCCTTGCTCAAATAATCCACACACATAATGTTGACGCTTCAATGATATATCCCTTATGAGATCATAAGTTTGGTACTTAACAATGTCTCCCCTTCCTTATGAGATCATAAGTTAGGTGCTTCTCTATTTCTCCATATGCTTTTCACCATGAGAAGGCCTCCTTATATAACATTGGAGAGACCCAACCACCTTAGAGATTCTTGGGATAGGTTGAGGATATTTCTCCTTCAGTTGTGGATCCTCCCTAAGATCGAGCCTTGACCTCATATTCGAATCCAACAAACTCCAAATATGAAGGGGATTCTTTCCTGNATTTGCTCAAAAAGGCTAGTGCTCCCTCAAAAGGGGGCACAAAGCATTGAAACACTCCCCCAAAGAAGGCTAGGGAGTGTTCTCTCTCCCTGACATTGTATAGGGGAGCGCTACCTCCTAAAAATGATTTTTGAGTGGTTTTATTTATGGCAAAATCTTTGTACTCTTTGTCACATGATTTCTCTTTCTTAAATCACTCTTTGAAGGTGTCTCAAGTGTCCCTGTAATGTCGTTAGAGTCATGACATAGGAAAGATGGAAGTATTATGTTTGCGATACTTGTGACACTTGAGACAAGATGCGACACTTGTAATGATGACAATAGGTAATCATTGAAGTGAGTAATTTTGATGTGTAATAGATTGCCCCCCAAAGTGCGAAGTTAGAAGATAGAAACGGATGACTAAAGTACTTTGTAGAAATTTTTGAGCAAGGGTATGGACTCAGAGAACTTGGAAGAAGATGCACACAACCATAAAACAAATATTATAATATGTTTCAAACCCAAGGCAGGCATACCTATGCTTGAGTGATAAAGACATTCAAGGTATGGCTGCCATAAAATACACTGCGGATCCATAATTATATTGACAAGAAGGTATAGCCACTGAATATACAATGTGGATCTATACTTCCATGACATGAACTAATCGTAGCCACAAAAATTATACAGTGGATCTACGATACGACAAGACATAGCCACAGACCAATACAAAGTGGATCTATGTGACAGTATATGTGTCAATATTCAAGAGAAACTCTGTCGCAACCTGGGCAAAGTATATATCAGAGTGATCACTCGACCTAGGGTTTTCTTACTGATCCCGATACGATATGAATCTAACTATGTGAATAGATGTCTTGATGTCAAACATGGCAGAGACCACTTGATTACCGATCAATGAAGTAAACCGTTAACAAGTGCGAGGGAAATCACCATTGATTTCAATGATTCCAAAGGCACCTAGTACATTCCAGTGAATGTGAATAAATGAGATGAATTCGAACATCTATGGAATCATCCAATCAGAGGTCAATGATGTAAACCCATTTTTGGACACAAGGAGGCCTACCATTGAGGCATGCAGGTCCCAAGGTACTAACTGGTTTCTAAGTCTAGTTCCTGGATAATGTGTTGAAATCGACCAGAATAGATTCATCAAAGGAGGGCCTTGATGTATCCCCCATCAACGACATAAAATAGACACAAAGATGTAAGTTGGTGGATCAAATGAACATGGACTGAGACGGGTATTGAAACAGGAAATTTGTGATGGTTGACTCTCGAGGCGGATACTTCCCTTGAACACTGAGGCACATCAACAGAAACATGACATGGACCAAAACACGATAATGAAGTGGATACTGTGACTTTCGTTGGGTGACCCAAAGGAGTAATAAGACTCAGAGGATTGGTTCAGTGCAAAGGTTCATCAAATTAAAATGTGTGCAATGACAAAGTGTTGTGTTCAAGGGCGATTGGTGATGTTCTAAAAAAACTGCTTGGCTTGCTTCTTTCAATTTTTTCCCCCATCCAGATAGACAAGTACCTCTTTTTAATTTAATGAGCTCAAGGAGGGTAACACATGCTCGATATAACTCACCTTCGGTAAGTTCCTCTTCCTTTTTAACGAACTGGAAGAAGTAAGATTTCGGTCCCATATGGGCCCTTCAATGTATGATTGTTTAATGAGTCTAGAGAAGGTAAACTCAGTGGTTTTTCATGTTTAGAGAGTCTGAAAATGAATTAAAGAAGACTCCAGTGTTGTCATTTTTCATAAAGTTAGTCTTGTGAGGCCGAAAAAGAGATAAATTATCACTCGAATGACACCCTTTCAAACCTTTTAACGAGTGGGAAAGGAAGCAAGATAACTCGACAATATTTTCATGTTTAGAGAGTCTGAAAAGAGCTTAAAGACAAATCCACGGGGTTCCATTTTCATATAACCATTATGAGTCCGAAAAGTGATAAAAGTATACTCGGTTACGTTCTCATGTTTTTTCGAGCATGAGAAAGAACAAATACTAAACTCGGTATTGGTTTCATTTTTACACAGCTTGAAACAAAATTAAACTTATTCTTGTAAATTCCAAAGGTAGGGATACCCTTGGATGGTTGGTATTCTACCCCCAGCTTGAAAAGCTAGTGGCTTAACTCCAGAATGATAATCAAAGGCTGGAGACATGCCCCCCCAAGCTTCAATTCATTCCACGACTTTGAGGTTGTCACCAATTTCTGTACTAGATGGAGAAAAAAGATAACGGTGGATGAAATGAAGGTTCAAACATGAGACCTAATGAAAGACTCGACTCGAAGGGAGAGGTGACTGTTTCATTTTTTAAGGAGATTGCAACAAATAAGTAAAATTATGCTCAAGACCTCTGTTTCATTTTTTAACGATCTTGTTACAGAGAGGAAAACTATGCTCAAGGGTTATGTTTCATTTTTTAACGAGCTTGCCATAGAGAAGTGAAAACTATGCTCGAGTTGTTGTTTCATTTTTTAACGAGCTTGCCACAAAGAAGAGAAACTATGCTCATGACCTTTGTTTCATTTTTTAATGAGCTTTCCACAAAGGAAAGAAACTATGCTCGTGACCTATGTTTCATTTTTTAATTATCTTTCCATATAGGAAAGAAACTATGCTTGTAGCTTCTTCGTGATCATGGCTTCCAAGAGGATAATGCCCTGGAAGGAACACATGTCAAGGGACAAACGTTGATCATGGCTTCCAAGATATCTTCACTAGATGGAAGAGAAGCACTTTGGAAGGAATACATGTCAAGGATCTCGATAAGGGTAGGGATATCTGGCTCTAAAAGCCCTATCGAAGAGATCACCATGTCAACTACTAGATCTAAATCATCAGGAGTTGAAGTTATGGGAGACAATGCCACATAATTAACATGTGGTGGTGTTATTGGACTAATCGATAGGTGCAGACACTAACAGATCTCCCTAGATCTACCTGGATCTAGAACAAAACAGGACAGGACATGACTCTTTCCCTAAGTTTTGACCATTGAATTAAGTAGGAGGAGAGAATGAATAACATACCTTATTATCGCTTCCTAGGGTCATTGTTGCTCCCGCTTTTCTTTGGTGCTCTCATGAGGTCAATACCAAGACAACACAAACCAACCAAAGTGAAGATAGCACAAAATATTCAACTATCAACCTATGTGTATGATCAAGGAATTACACAATAAAGTGGAAATAACTTTATGGGAAAGGGACATGCCACTGTATTATATTAATTGAAAGTAAATATTACAACCTGAGCCTTGATGTCACAAGCTTCCTTTTGATGGCTCTTGATTCCAACACACACACTTGATCAATCCTTGCATGAAGAAGATCAAATCCTCTTGATAAACTCGTTAGAGTCTCCAAGTTGCTATTCAAGATAAATCCTTCACACAATTCTTTCACCAATTCTCCAATGAATATTGCTTAACCTTTTCCATGAGAATTCCCTCAATATATAGGAGAGAATGAGATAGTTACTTGGATAAGAATGATCCCAAAATATCATGGAATCCAATACAAGGATAACCATTCGAATGCCAACCCATTCTTCTAGAAGATTCCCTTCTAGAAACATCAAGAATTCATCTTTTTCCATGCTTTAGGAAGAGTTCGCACCCTAGCTATTCAACACAGTGTGAGAAGTTCGCACCCTGGCTTAAAGTAGCCTTTGAGAATTTGTCATTCTCGCAGCCAAATATATTAGCAGCCTGTGAACCTTCTTCAAAAATGAGTTTTCTGTGAAGAGATGAAAGCAACTTTTCTCAGGATAAAGTTCTTATGAAGAGCCTGAGTACACCATCATCAATACATCATCTTGATGACCAAAATCATGGGTAATAGGTGGGGCTGATACTGTTTGCATATGACAACCATTTAGGGAGGTAATCCAGTCAGGAACAATGAATTAAAGTTGATCAATAGTCACAATTCTTCCATTGTGAGGGAAAGATATCACACGAAAAAGAGTGGACACAATAGCTTTCATGGCATAGACATAATCCCGCCCAAGGAATAAAGAGAAATCCAAGGGGTCTTGGACTACCATGATATCAGTGAAGACAATTTTCCCTCCCAAAGTTACTGGAAACTAAGGAAGGGTCCCTAAAGGTTGACTGGTTCTTCTATTAAAAGCTAACATATTATGCATAGCCGACGCAAGCTGAGGAAAACCCAAATCTCACCAAGCAATAGAGGAAAATATACTAATAGACACACCTTCATCTATTAGCGTCTGAGGAACATCCCGAACACAAACCTATACTGTAACCTGGAAAGGAATGTGAGAGGGAAGACAAGGTCTAGTTAGCGCACCCCAATAAAAAAGGATGGCCTCATTACTTGGAGGGGGTTTCATGGGAGAAGGAGGAATTCCCCCCAGCACGGTAGATTCTGTATCAACGAGGAAAATGTGGGAAGTATCAGGTTTACTCTCTATAGGGATAGTAGAATTGACCGATGATGGCATCGGATTGACCACGTTGGTACTCTTCAAAGGAAGAGTGGGATTGACTGATGATGTAACCGAAGAAACCACTTTGGCACTCTTTAAAGGAGGAGTGGGATTGACTGAGGAAGGGACCGGATTAGTCACTTTGGCACTCCTCAAGGGAGGAGTGGGATCGACCGATGATGGAACCGTATCGACCACTTTGGCACTCTTCAGATGAAGGGTGGGACTGACAAAGAAAAGGATTGGATTAGTCACTTAGGTTTCACTTTTGAGATGAAAAGTGGGGCTGATCAATGACAGAACTTGATCAACTAATTTGGGTAGTGGTTCAACTGAGGATGAAACTAGATTGACCACTTGATCAAACGAACTGACCGAGGATGGAACCAGATTGATCAGTCCATCAACTAACGATGGGTTGGGGGAAATATTATGATAACCATTTTGAAGTTGAAGATTTTCCAAAAGAGAAGAAGCCTTGTCCATACGAGGACAAAAGTGAGAGTAATGATCACGTTTGCATAACATGCAAGGAAAATTTCCAGTTTTCTTCTTCTTAACACCCTTAACATCACTAGTTGACGGGGTATCACCAGCATGTCCAGCAGGGGATGATGACATAGAAGACCACATTTCTAAGACCTTGGGAAGACCAGGGCAATCCCTCAGAAAGTGGTCACCCTTACAAAGACTGGAAGGGAATTTGGGTTTCAGATTCTTTGTTGTTGTCTTGATGAACTCATCAACACTCCCAGTACTATTAACAGTAGTTGGTTTCTTGGATCCAACATTTGATGTAGTTGGAGGCTTGGTCCCTTTCTGGTTCTTTTTCTTCTCTTTCCATTTCTTCTTTTTCTTATCAATCTGGCTACTCACTTGAGAGATTTCACTAGGCGAAGAAGGATAAATGGAAGGAGACCCGACGGGCGAAGAAGGAGAAATGGAAGGAGACCCGACGGGAGAAGAAGGAGAAAGTTTGACATGATTTTGATGTGTGGGTGGTGTGCTTACATGTAAAGCACCTGCATTCGAGATCACCGGAGTGTAAAACAACCATACCGGTAACCCAATTGTGAGACCTGGAAGGCTCAAAGTAGCGATGTAAAGAGGACCAATGTTTCTGTAAGAAGGAAAAACAAATGGTCCACCTGGAAAATAGGTTCCTTCATTGGTCGTTCCAGGAATTGACGCCATAAAAATGAATATCCAACCTAGATTGTGCTAGGGGGAACAAACAACACATGCTAAAAATCTAGTAAGAAAACAAGCAAACAAAACCTTCTCACAATGAGCACACTAGTTGGTGATGAAATCCAACGTCGTAAGAATAAAGTAAGAAGGGGCTGGGATAGAGCGGGTGGAAAAGTTACGTTGACGGCCTGCTTAATGGACTTACACCCTGGTGCAAGCTCCCACACATAATCGTGGGTATAACCTCCAAGGAGCCCGAGTGAGTTTGGCCAACGTCGATTCCAGGTACTGTGAAGACTTGCTCCTCCACATTCACCTTATGTAAATACCCTAAAGAGATAGGCCACTAAGGTTACCAACTATAACAATGATGCCTGGGGAAACAACCGATAGTTTGATCCATGCACAAGGGTAGGGTATCTAGCCCAAAATCAACTTGAAAGGATTCCACTCATCATTGTGGGTATACCTTCAAGTGACCCCCATAATACTTTCAATATCTACACCGATACCAACAAAGCAAGGTGAGTAACTCTGCTGGTCTCAATGCGACCTCAGGTTTGACCCTTGTGTGAGAAGGGCTTCCCAGGAAAAAATGTAGCAATTGGATTTCACCGCTCCCTAACACAATATTTTATGTTTTTTTGCATCTTTGGAAAGTTATCTTTCAAACCTATTCCAAATCCCTAGAACTAATCTAATGTAGGTTTGCTACTAGAAAATATAAAAATGTCTAATCAATTTTTAGTTTAGCGCTTTATTTTTAGGGTTGTTGTTACTCAAAAGGAAAATGGCGTGGACAATATGTTGTTTTGACCGGCTCAAAATTTATGCAAAGAGATTAAGATACAATATTTTTATTTCGATGAAAGCTATGCTACGAGAAGGAGAAAACATTCATCATTCCAGATGCACAATGTCCCAAAATGCCAAACACCATGCAATTCTGCTACTTCAAATGCAAGCTAGTTTCACTACCCAAAAGAAAAAATTCATTTATCTTCTTTGTTTTATTATGATGTATACATAAAGTAAATACAAAACCTTCCAATGCTCCACTACTTCCAATCAGGAGAAAGAGTCATATGCATATGCAAAAGAGACAAAGCAAAAGGGCTACAAACAAAGCATGCACTCAAGGCAGTGAGGTATGAAAAAACAACAAGTAGAAACTTGTTCCAACAAGAAATAACACCATCAAGGACTCTACAACCAATCATTCATTCAAGGAACACAAATAAAATGCAGAGAAGAATACAAGAAAAAATAGGGAGAAAGAGAAATCACTCAAAACTGTCCTGACAAAAATGCAGCTAGAAAAGGAAATTTCACATTTCTGAGAAAGGTTTCAAGATCCAATCAAGACAATAAGGAGTTATAATCACCAAATACAAATCCAAACAAATTCACAAACCATCCACAGAGACTGGGTAAAGACTTCCACAAAACAGGCTGAAAAAATCTCAGGAGAAAAGGGCAAAAATCCTCCAAAATGGAGACTAGCGCTCCCTGTCTCAAGGGTACAAAGTGTTGCAATGCTCCCTAAAGAACTATAGCATAGCATTGATGATATATCAGCACTCTGATATGGCCTACAGCGAGGCGTTGTTCCTCCCAAAAACTCTGAAAAATAGCCAAAAAATTGCAAAAAAATCACCCAGAATGCATAAAAAATGGTAAAAATGCTAGTGAAGGTAGGAGAAAGATAATGGATCATAAACACACAGAAAATGTGATCTGAAAGGTGGTAAAAGGGTAGGGAAAAACCAATGACAGACAAATATGATTCCTTCCCCAGTGGAGTCGCCAATTTCTGTTACAAAGAAATCCCCTTGTGGAAAAGTGGATCCTCTCTTGTGCTCTAGACTCTTAAGACCACGACATAAAAGTGTTATTGTGGACACTGACTTTCCTTTTCATGAAGATAAAATATTCAAAGAATAAGAAGGAATAAGAGTAAATACATTTCTCCGACGTTTTTCCTTGCTCAATCCAGGCTGATCTTGATCTCCAAGTTCTTCAGAAGGTCCTGAAATACAATGAGCAACAACAACGATACTTCCTACTCTACCATGGTTAGCTTCATAATGGATCTATGAAATAAACAAGTTCATGAAACGTACACAAACTTTAAAGGAAATAGTCCAAGCATAGATTTATATTAATGAAAACAAAGTGAGATGCTTACAATCATGGATGTAGGTGCAACAGCTTCACCAAGCTCTCTTTGTCCAGACCCTTGCTCAAATAATCCCCACACAGAATGATGATGCTTCAATGATATCTCCCTTATGAGATCATAAGTTTGATACTTCATGATGTCTCCCCTTCCTTATGAGATCATAAGTTAGGTGCTTCTCTTTTTTGTCCATATGCTTTTCACCATGAGAAGGCCTCCTTATATAAGCTTGGAGAGACACAACCACCTTAGAGATTCTTGGGATAGGTTGAGGATATTTCTTCTTTAGTTGTGGATCCTACCTAAGATCAAGCCTTGACCACAGATTCAAATCCAACAAACTCCAGATATGAAGGGGATTCTTTCCCGATTTCTCTCAACTGTCCAAAATTTTCTCAAAAAGGCCAACACTCCCTCAAAAGGGGGCACAGAGTGTTGCAATGCTCCCTCAAAAGGGGGCACAGAGCGTTGCAATGCTCCCCCAAAGAAGGCTAGGGAGCATCAGCGCTCCCTGATAGTGTATATGGGAGCAGTGCCTTTAAAAATGATTTTTGAGTGGTTTTCTTCATGGAAAAAGATTTGTACTCTTTGTCACATGATTTTTCTTTCTTAAACCAGTCTTTGAAGGTGTCTTAAGTGTCCCTGTAATGTCGTTAGAGGCATGACATAGGCAAGATGACAGTATGATGTTTACGAAACTTGTGACACTTGAGACAAGATGCGACACTTGTAATGACGATAATAGGTCATCATTGACGTGAGTAATTTTGATGTGTAACAGAAGTGTGGAGGTGGCAGGCATAGAAAAAAAAAATGACTAGGAATCGGAAATTGTATGAACCCGCCAACCCGACGATTGCCCATGGAAAGCGGGTGGATGGGAAACAAAATAGGCTGAGAAGGGTCCTGGAGGAGACATGAGGGCCCAATGGTCAAATTGTATTGATCGAAAATTTTAGTGCATACCATGTAACACGGAAGAGGGCTAATGTAGGGGTTCGGATGTCAATTTCTATATCTTGGAAGTGGCGGGGGACTGTTTGCAAGTCAAGGAACACTGGAAGTGCAATTCGCATGTCCGGGAATCCACAAGCGAAAAAAGTCAGGTAAGTATGGAATTGGAGGTGTGAAAGAGATTCCAAGAAATGGCGAAATATGGAAAGTGGACGCAAGGGCTTCAAAACAGGGTGACAGTATGTTCCTAGAAGATGTGAGGACCGGAAGGTCAAATTACAGGTCTCAGAACTTTCGTGTGCAAACTATGTATCACGTAAGAGAGTATTATGTGGGAGTGCCACAACAAATTTGATATGGCGGAGGTCCGAGTCCTGTTTGCAGGTGACAGAACAATGGAAGTTCAATATAGAGCCCGACTGTCCGAGAATTCGTGATCTAAAAAGTGCCTAGGCATCTAATGGATACTAGTTGGCTAGAGTCACATTTTCAAAAATATGACTAAGTAAAGAGAAAGAGAGAGTAGAAGGGAAAAGGAAACAACAATTTTGTCAAGTATAGAAGAGGGAAAAGAAGGTCCAATATATTCAAATCTGCAATAGATATTCCATTTTCCTTGCAAGATCTTTTATGTGTGTTGTTGTATAAGTTGTATACATATTGCATATACTTGGAAAGAAATCTGAAGGTAGCGGGCACAAAAAACAACATCTAGAAATTTGAAATTTCCTGAATTTGCAAACTCGGCGATTTGCCAAAGAGATGTCAAGAAATTGTCAAATGTGGAAAGCAGTCGGACATGCTTCAAAATAGGGTGATAGGTTCCCAAGGAGCTATAAGGCCCCGCGTGTCAAATTGTATATATTGGAACACTTTGGTGCAAAATGTGTAACACGAAAGAGGGGATGATGTGGGAGTCCAGAAGTAAATCTGCATATCGCAGAAGCCAGAGTGTTATTTGCAGGTCACAGAACAATGGAAAGTGAAATTTAGACAAAGGGGAAGCGCTTGGTCAAAACGCGTGAATCCGCCAACCCATGCAGCAAGGAAGTTTCAGAAAAAACAATTAAGTACCCAGAAAGATAAACTACAGGAGATAAAAGAGTGGGAAAATAGAAAGGCGGAGGGCAATTTTTGTAAGCGCAAATTGGTTTCAAACAAGCCCCATTATTGCAAAACCATCATTTTCTAGTAATTGTCAGCAAATGCTTTGTTGAAGATTAGATTTTATTGCAACTTGTGGCTGTAAGTGTGTTCTTGATACATTCTTCCATGATTGTAACATATTAACTTAAGTATTAAACTTATTGCATTATGGGTTTTTAGCATTAAAGATTAATAATGGCATGTCTAGAAACAAGAATGACAATCTTGATGCAACATTGTGATTTGGTATTTCTATGTTCTATCTGCATTACGAATAGAATTGAACGTTGGTTTTAAACTATGTGTAATTCATTTTTTGTTTGCATAAAATCCTAGTGGATCGACATAGTACATTGTCATATAATTGTTAGATGCTACATTTTAGAACAAATTACCTAAGAAAATACAATATCGAAGAACTACGTGACTACCGAACCATGCCAATTAGAATATGTGTTAAATCCATAAAAGAAGAAACAACCAAGACTTCAAGGATTTTTTTTTTAATAGCAAATCCATAAAAAAAAAAAAAGAACACTGAATATTGTATATTTATACTTAGAAATTGAACCCAGTTCTTTGGGCAAAAACATTGAACGTATCTACCACAAACAAAGGCACGAGATCTGCAACATGCAGGAGCCATTGAGATGCTCTTCAACATGCATACAAAACTGATTACCATGTTTTTTTTTTTAGGAAATCCTTGAATTTTTCTCCTCGATGGATTATCTTGTGGTAAAATTGATAATTCTCAAAAGATTCCCATGAGGAAGAAGACAAAAAATGTTGCAGGGAAGATGGAATAGCCCTTAACTGAAAGTTAGGACACACCAAGAAACTACCTCTCCACAGTCAAAAACTTCAAGGACACAGGTTGCATGTGAAATTCCAGAGGCCCAAATTAGTCCATTCTAGGTGGAAGGAGATGATTAGTAGGAATATGTCTTGCACCAGTGGGATTTATGGTCCTCATTCCCTAAGATGTTAACTGTATATCCAGAGAATAGGACAGTAGTCCCATAATCGAATAGTTTTTTGGCTTGAAATATATCTCTGGGAGCATCAACATATCCTTTCCTTAAAGTGAAAGTCTTACACCCAGAATGGACTAATTTGAACCTCTGGAATTCCTACTTTCGAGTTGAAAAGCATCTGTTGCATTCATTGTCGGTTTCTTTTATGAAACTCCTTATTTTGGTGTTGTTAGGATTGCCATCGCTGAGTCGGTAAGTTTTGCCCGTTATGGTTGATTTCAATTTGGGTGTAGGAGTGGGAATATTCGTTGCATTTCCATCATCCATTGCCATATCATCGTAGATTAAATCATCTTCTTCTGGCTCGGAATCCATGGCATCAACCTCTGCTCCAGCCATCAATGCAATTGGGCAGGTTCTCTGAGCAGGCAGGGTTGCCTTGGAATTAGTTGGCTTGAAATATATTTCTTGGTGTACCAAGGGATAATCTCCTTTTTTGCTCTTCGGTGGAGGGAGATGAGTAGTAATAATATGCCCTAGAATATTGGAACCTCTGGCCATCATGCCCGAGGTGTTTACTGTATCTAGATAGAACTTCTTCCATAAGTTAACGAGAGTTTTTGTTTGCTCCAAACGATGTTTGAAATGAAAATTGGGAAGGGATAATATAACCCTTCACAAATCCTGGTTTAATGCGTATCAATGGAATATCTCCTTGAGCCTTTCATTGATCAATGAAAATCTCTAGGGTTTGTGTGTAATGAGATGTTACCATTAAAGCTCACTAATTTCATATTTAGAAAAAAGTGCGAAGGTGGCGGTGATGACAAAGAGAGGTTAAGAATTAG
>JASDQU010026005.1:7358-24287 GCA_032191745.1 Picea mariana | reverse complement strand
TAATTTCATATCTAGAAAGAAGTACAAAGGTAGCAGGAATGATGAAGAGTGACAAGGCATTGTACATTTCGTCCACTCGCCAACCCGCGAAACAGATTCCAAGAAATGCCCAAGTATGGAAAGCGGTCGGGTGGGTTACAAAAAAAGGGTCACAAGATATATCGAGGAGACATGAGGGGCCGATAGTCAAATTGTATCTATGATAGATTTCGGTCGTCAATTTGTATATTGCGGAATTTTGGGTGTTGTTTGTGCATAGGGGTATAATGGAAGCGTATTGTCGAGAGGGTGATTTGTATATTGCGGAACTTCGGGTGTTGTATGTAAAAGCATGAGACATTCGGAAAAGGTACCAAGTAAACAAAAAGAGAAAGAAAACAAGATGGAAGGGGAATTTGCTAATTTGTAAATTGTGGAAGTCCGGGTGCCATTTGCAGGCAGCAGAACAATGGAAACGCAATTTTGAACCCGCCTATGCGGGAACCTGCGATTCAAAAATTTTGTTCAATATGAAATAGGGAAGCAGTCGGTCGGGCTCATGATATAAAATTGACAATGGAAATCTGAAGACATGAATCTGTCGAATCCCACACCTAGACATTTTTTGAAAAATGAGTAAGTAAAGAAAGGGAAAGTAGAGGGAAAAAAGGAAAGTAGATGGCAATTTTCGGAAGTGGGAATTGTTGTAAGCAAGCCACATTGATGGTCTTAACAGTAAATATGCAGTGCATCAAGCATGTTAACATGTTCTTCATTCAAGGAATAGATATAGCGAGTAATTTTTATAGTTTCAAGGATCTGTTTGTATAAGAGAAGCATCGAAGAGTTACAAGAAAATCAATTTTTGGATGTTAAGTAAAGTTTTTGTACTATTAACTTCACCGCAAGTATAACAACAACGAATTTTAATTTTAATTTCCTCTCATTCATATGATTGTTCCATTAGACTTCGCATAGTATATATTCTATTATTTCAATTTGTTTGCTAATTCGTAGATCACGGAAGTCTGGGTGTTGTTTGCAGGCGACAAAATAATGGAAATTGAATGTTGAACCTACCTATCCGGTAACCCGCATATTCGGAAACCCGCGATCCAAAAATTTTGTACAATATGAAATGGGGAAGTGGTTGGTCAGGCTGGTGAAATAAAAGTAAGTGAAATCTGAAGACGTGAATCCGCCAACTTCCGCACCTAGAAATTTTCTGAAAAATGAGTAATACATACTAAATATGTACTTTTATAAAGTATGGACATGAGATTTTATAGAGCATGTACAGATCCCTCATTGCATACTTAGCCACTTTTTGGATCACGGATTCTTGGGTTGGCGGGCTCAAATTTGGGCCTCTATTGTTATGTGTCCTACAAATAGCACCCAGAGTTCTGCGATATACAAATTGGTAGGCGGACTTGCGGGCTGGTTGGCTCAACATTGCACTTCTATTGTTCTGTCTCCTCCAAACAACATTTGGAGTTCCCTGATATACAAATTGACAGACGGACTCTAGGGCTAGCGGGCTCAAGATTGCGATTGTTATGGATGGTGATCCCTATCAACTATCTAACATTATCTAAAAACATTATTTTCAATACTAAATTATTAATATTAAATATTTATATTGTACAATTTAATTAGATAAAAATATTAAAGGATGTTAAATATCTTATTTAAAAGAAAAAACCGCCTATTTGGAAACCCATGATACAAAAAGTTTGTACAGTTTGAAACGGGGAAGCAGTTGGTCGGGCTGGTGATATAAAAGTAAGTGGAAATATAAAGACGTGAATCTGCCAACTTCTGCACCTAGAAATTTTCCAAAAAACGAGTAATACATACTAAATGTGTACTTTTATAAAGTATGGACATGAGATTTTATAGAGCATCTATAGATCCCTCATTCCATACTTAGCCACTTTTTGGATCACAGGTTCTCGAGCTCAAAATTGGGCCTCTATTGTTCTTTGTCCTACAAATAGCACCTAGAGTTCTGTGATATACAAATTGACAGGCAAACATGCAGGTTGGCTGGCTCAACATTGCACTTCTAATGTTTTGTGTCCTCCAAAAAACACTCGGAGTTCTGCGATATACAAATTGACAGATGGACTCCAGGGCTAGTGAGCTCAAGATTGTGATTGTTTACAGATGGTGATCCCTATCAACTAGCTAACACTATCTAAAAACATTATTTTCAATACTAATGTTTTAATATTAAATATTGATATTGTACAATTTAATTACATAAAAATATTAAAGGATGTTAAATATCTTATTTAAAAGAAAAACCCACCTATTCGGAAACCCGTTATCCAAAAAATTTGTACAATATTAAATAGGGAAGCGGTCGGTTGGGCTGCTGATATAAAAGTAAGTGGAAATGTAAAGACGCGAATCCGCCAACTTCCGCACCTATACATTCTCTTAAAAAACGAGTAATACATACTAAATATGTACTTTTATAAAGTATGGACATGAGATTTTATAGAGCATGTACAGATCTCTCATTCCATACTTCACCACTTTTTGGATCATAGGTTCTCAAGCTGGCGGGCTCAAAATTGGGCCTCTATTGTTCTGTGTCCTACAAATAGCACCCAGAGTTCCATGATATACAAATTGACAGGTGGAATTGCGGGCTAGTTGGCTCAACATTGCACTTCTATTGTTTTGTGTCCTCCAAACAACACTCAGAGTTCCACGATATACAAATTGATAGATAGACTCCAGGGCTGGTAGGATCAAGATTGCGATTGTTTATGGATCATCATCCGTATCAACTATCTAACATTATCTAAAAACATTATTTTCAAATACTAAACTATTAATATTAAATTTGATATTGTACAATTTAATTACATAAAATTATTGAAGGATGTTAAATATCTTATTTAAAAAAAATTGAAGTAAACAAATCAAATAATTTTTTAAATTATATCACCGAAAGTATAACAACGACCAATTTGAATTTTAAGGGCCTCTTGTTGATATGATAACTCCATTAGACTTCGCACAGTATATATTCCTTTATTTCAAATTATTCTAGGAGATTAATTTTACCAAGTTCATCGATCAAGGAAACGTGCTAAAACAAGCCACATACTACATTTGCATCACAGGGCTATACAAATTGATAGGCGAACTTGCAGGCTAGATGGCTAAAAAATTACAATTCTATTGTTTTGTGTTCTCCAAACAACACTCGGAGTTACACGATATACAAATTGACAAAAGAAGCATACAACCAAGAACCAAGTAAACTCCAAACAGGTAGCAAGCAAGATCCCACAAGGTTTCATAGAGCAACACGCATCAACCTTTGCATCAAAATGTGCAAGATCCTCCATCAAAGCAACAACCACCCACCATGTTTTTCTTCCTTTTTTGCACACCGAAACAAATATGCAAAATCCTCACTAGGAGATGCAAGAAAACATCAAAATAACAACATCAATTGCATTTGTAATTAGATTCTCAAGTACTTCAGTCTGACGAACATTCATCTGGGTGTTGAAGAAATATTGCAAAGACACACTGCAAAATTCTTACTGGGAGATGCAAGAAAACATCAAAATAACAACATCGATTGAATTTGTAATTAGATTCTCAGGTACTCGAGTCCGACGAACATTCATCTGGGTGTTGAAGAAATATTACAGAGACACATGAGATATTTTTGTTTCCTGCCAAAGCTTGATATAAATTTTTTTCTTGTTTTTTTTTTCTTCAACTAATATGCAATATTGCATTGTCCTCATTTAAGGTAAATTTGTTGTGTATCCGAAAGTCACACAACATGTAGACACTGCTTGCCTTTTTTTGTAGGTATGCTTCATACGACAATTCTGCTAACCTAGGAATCACATATTGTAATAGAGGCTACCTAATTATACAATGAATAGTTGTGTTGCCCACGGTTCAGATGGAAGCATTGAGGCAATGTCCATATATATATGGACATTTTTCACTGCATTGCAGATAATCAATAGTATCATCACTTATCAAAGTGGAAGCAGAAGCAGGAGAGTCGCATTTCGCACATACAGGCTCAAAGGGCATTGAGAATGCATTCGTTGTAACCAAAACACCTTCAACCTAGAAATGCGAGCATATGAATTAATACACTGAAAAATATAATACACAACTACACCCCCTCCAAAAAAAAAGAATAAAAAAATAAAGCAAGCCACAAAAAATTGGTGAAGGTTATTTGTATGAGAAAAGGGAGGATGATTCTATAGATGTATACACACAACAGTTGTAGAGCTAATTAGTTTCTTCAGATCCTGTACTATGTATGCTCGCAACTCTATTACAAATGTTGCTTGGGTTGTGCCAAAGATCATTTCTCTAACATCCCTTTTCTTTGTTATATTTTTGAAGAGCATAAGTGGACATTTCCCTTTATGCAATTATTGTTCCATCGACGAAAACAAATTTGAATAGGTATCGAAAAATTGCAACTGCAACATGGAACAATGCAATATTTGTGTAACTTACTTGAGATACATGCACATGTGAAAGTAAAGGACAAAACTGGATATGGAGAATGGTATCATTGCCTTGTCTTTGTCTGACTCTCCATATTTTATATGGAGAATTTGTTGTGAGCCAAGTTTTCTCACTAGTGTGACAGTTGCACCAATGGTTCTGATTGGGTAAATATGATTTCTCTGTGTAAGCTGGCTGATAGTTGCGTCTGGGAGGAAACAATATTCTAAACAAACAACGAGAATTTTTTCCACAATACTTGTTTCATTCAGCGAAATAATCTGATCACAGTCACCACGGTCATATAATGTTTTGGGCAATATATTAAAATTTGTAATGGATATCCCATTACCCGACAATATATTTTCTGCATATTTCTAGACAAGTTGTGTAGGAATAGTCAGTGTGACTGTCATCATGGCCTCCTTGTCTATCATGTCAGCACACATAATGGATCTAGTTTTTTTTTCCTTGTCCAAGTAGGTGATATAGACGACCATTATGTCCCCAATGAACACTTGTCCAGTTCCGCGGTTGTTTAAGCCCTCTATTGATAGTACTTTGGGTGTTACAAGTCTAGACCTGGTGACAATTTTTGAACAGGAAAACTAAAGTGAATGGTAGTGTGCATTATGTTTTTGTATTCTTTCTTTCCTGGCATAAATATACAAGTAGACACATAGCTTCGATGAACTATAGAGGCGGAGTTTTCCAAACACACCTCTTAGTCTGCAAAACTTGTGTTATGTTCAGCATCTCGCTTGTACTTGTTGATACTTCTTGTGAACTACAAACCATACATTGCAGATGAGATCAACATATTCACCATGCCATAGATGAATAAATAGTTGAGAATATGTGTTTGGTAAACATAATAGGAACATCATGTATGCATCTTTACCTTTGGCCTTGTTGGTCTGCTGATGTCTGGGATGAATGACTGCTCATGCCCATGTCACTAGTCCATTTTTTTCTAATGCAAGCATGTGTAGATGAAAATCAGAAGGAATAAACAAGAATATGCATTGTATACTGTCCATAATAGTTCGTAATGTCACATGCAGGGTGGAAGGAGATGAAATACGAAATAGGGTGTCAAGGGATACTCAGGAAACGTGAGGACCTGAGGGTCAAATTGTATGCCTTTGATTTTTCGACTGGAAAAATGTGTAACAATAAATAGGGCATGATGGCAGGGCACGACGACCAATTTGTATATCGCAGAACCCCGGAAGCCACGGGAGCAATATTGACCAGAAAGTGGGTAAGTATGGAATAAGGTAGAAGCATGACCATAAATGTGAACCCGTGAGTCCGCCAACCCGTGAACCAAGGAATTTTCGGAAACACCACTAAGCAGAGCAACTAGAAAGAAAAATGGATAATAGAAAATGGAAAAAGTAGAGATCGGGAGGGCACAAAGGCCCATTGCTTCCAAGTCATAGTTTTCTAGTCTAATACTATATGCCCCCACCCACTTTGTATATTTAATTTACTAGCACAGTTGGTATACCTTTTCGAAGATTGTACCACAGAACCCTTTGCTGTTGCATACAAGAATTCATCTTCCTATCCAACCAACTTGTTTCTTTCAAGGTAACAACAAACAGAATATGATTCACATGAGAATAAGCAGAAATATACATAGCATATAAACACAGGTAAATAATTCAAATAAAAAGTTTAAGAAACAAAATAAAAAAGTGCAAAGTAGTGGAACAAGCACAACAAATACAGAGACAATAACTAAAAAACTCAACACTGGAATATGAAATAAGAGTACACATATGCACCTCTGTAACTCCTCATCTACATTCACACCAAAGAGTCCATCACCCTCTCCAGACATCCTATTTGTTTAAATGTAGAAATGAGGGAAAAATACAATGGACATCAAGGAAGTCAGTATGCAGGAAGACATGTAATGAAGATAAGTTATTATGTACCTTTGTATCTCCTCTTCAACCGTTGCAGTCAAGACTCCATCGTTTTCTCTAGCTATTATGTTTGTTTGAATGTGGTAATGCACAAAACACAATGAACATGAATGGAAGCTGGTATGCACCAGAGAACAAGTAATATGTACATACAGTAAATGAGGATCAATGAATAGAATAAAATATAGGCCAAAACATGAACCTTTACTTTTCTCCATCCATGGATATAAATATATAAAGATTTCCCCTGCCCAAAACATATTACAAGCCACAAAATATTAAGAAAGTGCATCTCCATAGCTAAACGATTTTGGTTTTCCATGGCAAAGTACCCAGATATGCTTCCAGACATGGAAATATAATTTTGCACTCTTTTTGTTGTACATATCATATCTCAAGTCCAAGACAAATTGTATCGTGGTCACACTAGTCTGTATAGAGGATAAAGAAAACATATTGTGATATGGGCACATTCCACCATACATGGTTTATAAGTGCAGTTTGCACATGTTTTATTTTAACAAAAAAACAACGGATATTGCAATTGCACATGTAGTTGTCCAATTATTTTTTATGCCACTATTTTCTATCATGTCAACACTGAAGTATCAAGAAAATTTTACAGTAGAACAGATCTTGACCTCGCCAGAGATAACAAATAACACAACCACATGTCTACTTGTGGGTGTAGGGTCCTAACACCGTAAAGTGCCCAAATAATAATAATAATAATAATAATAATAATAATAATAATAATAATAAACAGCTCCAAGTGCCAGCGCAAGACCCCAACCTTGCAAAGCCAAAGAAAACAAAAGAAAACAGTAAGCACCAAACCAGCGAGAAAGCACGAACAGGCCCAACTGCAGCCCTAGGGCCCCAAAATTGTAAACTTTAGTCGAACAAAAATAATAAGCAACTGACGAACCAACAAACCACCGAACGAGAAACAACCACCGAAACAGTAAACAAAATATGTATCTCCAATGATTATGAAACTACAAACGAAGCATAGAAGGAACCCAAAACATACGACCAGTATGCCAGTAGAAATAAGCAAAAATTCTTACTTGCAAACTGCAAACACTGAACAACAAAGAAGGAATATAAAATGAAATTATGGCATGGAAACTTACTCTGAAATGATGAAAGACAAAAGCGCAGGTCGAATTCTAAACCAAACAACAACAAGAAGCAACAACCGATGAACCAACGAAGAAGAAGCACTCACTGAACCAGTAAACAATGTATGTACCTTCAATGATGATGAAATTGCATCCTGAGGCTAGAAGAAGTATGAAACATACAATGCCTATTCAACTGGCGTTGGACAACAATATTGTCCAAATTCACTGCAACATTGTATGGAAAATTTCGAGGAAAAATGTACTCCAAGAAGCCTATTTAGATAAACATTTAAGGCTCTCAGGTTGTCTAAGGGCCTCGTGGTATGCAAACATTTAAGATGTTATGCCTGTTTGAGGACCTCACATCATGTAAACATTTAAGTTGTCATGCCTATTCAAGAACCTTAAAAAAAGTGTAAATAAATTTCAATACAAATACAAAGGAGTAATAATAATAATATCACAACTAAAAAAATAAATCACAATAGAACATTATAAGCTTTGGAATTATCGATCACTCTAAACCTTGGATATCTAAACATTTCAATATGATTAGTACAAATAAAAAAAGTATCGCACCTGATAAAACTTTGGATATGGAAACATATAATTCATTGGGAATAGTGAAGCTGACAACAAGACCTCAAATCTATCATCCAATCATATCAGAACATATATAGGTTTTTTTATTATATAAAAAATAATGCTTTTAGTTCTCTATGTCGAACATTAGAAAGTATGCAAAAAAATTTAGTCAAACGACAAACTAATATAAAGTCAACGAATTATCGATCACTATAGTCCCTCTACGCCTTCAGCGGGGACTAATAATTCAAAGTAAAAATATCCCTCTTATCAAGATGAGATTCAAAGAAAACAATGTATGCTATTTCCAAGACAAAGAAAGCAATGTATGTTATTTCCAAGAAAATGTTGACCCTCCCCAAGAGTTCTCCTTTTGAATAAATAGGCTTTAAACCCTAAGTGCTTCTTGATTCTCAATTGTTTTTTATCCACATAGACTTCTTGATTATTATGAATCCAAATTGATTCTATAACTATGCATCATATCGATATAATACTAGCGATCTTAATCGACATGCTTTGGGATTTCTTTATGTTTTATTTTACAACCAATAGACCCTTTCTTACTTGTCGAAGGCATGGTTTCTTTCTCTTTTGATACTAGATTCCTTGGAAAATAATGGGTGATCTTAATACATGCCTACCCTATAGGATAAGGAAATTCTAACATTTTCCTATAATCCATTTCAAGTTTGGTATGAAAATGAAAATAAATTGTTGGTGGAGCCTTATATAGATGCTTAATAAGAGACAAAACATTGAAATCATGATATAAAGTATTTATTATTTGTTTTCCTAAGATAGGCCCTACTCCTTTACTGATATTCATAGCATCATTATGGCACGCGATTAATGCATTTTCATACACATGACTTGGAAGCAATCCTAATTCCATTTTCCATGAAAAAGGTAGACCAAATTTACAAATCAAAGAAAATTTTCTTTTGAATTCCCTCGCTACCTTCTTTACCTTTCCAATCTTGTCTTATTGTTCAAGTATCAATTTTTTTTATGATTTAACTTTTCTATATCCATAATCAAATAATTTGGATCTTTGATTCCTATGACATATAGTGAATCTCGTGACATTGAGTCTATAATTTTTGAATTTGTCCTTCTTCCTCAACTTTTGAAGAGACATCAAACCATTGTTTGTTCATGTATATTTGTGCATTTTCTCTTTGGATGACCTCACTGTTATAAAACATATCAAAGTATGGCCTAAATTTGGTCATCTAATCAATGATCTTATCCCAAATCTTCTACTTCAGGTCAATTAGACATTGTTTTCCTTGAGCTTGATAAAAAACTTCCTACAACAGTTCTTTTATATTTTCCTAGACCTTTAGGAGTGATTCGATGTATGTGTCTTTTTTTTTAACTGATGACTACAGATTCTCAATGACAGACTCATTTTCCTTTAAAGCATCATCTAAGTGAGACAAAATTTCGTTATTTGAAATCTGTAAGTTTTGAATCTTGTTAGATAATTCAAACACCTACGTCTTATATGATGTTAACTTCTCAAGCATATCATCAACATTGTTCTCATTGCTGGATATATCCAAAATTATATCATCATCATTTAAATATTAAGTCGTATGAAATATTTCTAACAATGGTGTACTTTGAGAAGTTCTTTCAACATGCTCTTGTTATAAATTTTGTACTTCAATCATACATTCATTAGAAAGTTTGGATTTTTCTTTCATCAACTCTTCTATTCTTTAATCCAATTGAGACTTATGGTCTCTCAACTTACCATTCTCCAAAGTTAAAAAAAAAAATTCCTCGTGATGTTTAATCAACTCTTTTAACTCAACATTTTCATTTCCATTAATTTTCGATTTAGATTTCAAAATATTTATCTATGTATCTTTGGAGTCTAGCAAACTCATAATACTCTTTGTGCTACTTGATGTATCATCCAAAGCAATAATTTTACCTTCTAAATATTTTACTATGGTTTTTCTAACTCTATTAATTATTTTCTTATGCTTAAGATGAGTATGCAATTTGCTAACAAACTTTTGCACCTTCTTAGTGTTTTATATGAGTCTAGGCCTCGTAGTGTTATTATTACATTGAACAGGAAATTATACAAGATACAAGAGATAGTCCCATCTACCACCATTTCCTTGATCTCTTCCAAGCAATGCAAGAAGGTCATCTCTAAGACTGGGAAGTTTGTCTTCTTCGTGATTCACGCTCAAAGTGAGAGGAAGGTTGCAGCCACATCCATGGCCTCCACGATAGGTATCTCCATGAAATAGAAGCAAGTGGATAAGGTCGTGGAGAAATAAAAAGAGATATTTTCCTCACCCACTGGGGTACCTTTGCACTATCAGGTCAAGCACTCAATCGATCTGACCACTGACACATCACTACCTAATGGGCCAATCTATCACCACTCTCTATGATAAAATGAGGAAATCAAGCACCAGATCCAAGAGATGCTTGAAAAGGGGCACATCCGCCTAAGCTCATCTCCTTGTGGAATATCAATCATGCTTTTGTAGAAGAAAGATGGGTCTCGACGACTCTTCATTGATTATCAGGCCCTAAATAAAATCACAATCAGAAACCGATACCCAATTCCCCGAATTGACGATCTCCTTGACCAAATCAAGGGGTTCAAATACTTAAGTAAGATTAATCTAAAGTATGGCTACCACCAGGTCCCAATAGAGAAGACCGATGTATGGAATATTTCCTTCAAGTCCAAAGAAGGTCTTTTTGAATGGTTAGTCATGCCTTTTGGCTTGACAAATGCCCCCCAAAATTCCATGAGGATGATGGATGATATCTTGCATCCTTTCACCAATTATATTGTGGTGGTTTATTTGTATGACATCCTCATTTTCATCAAGAATTGGGCGAAAACACTTGCATCACATTCAACAGGTTCTACACACTCTGCGGCAACACAAGCTATATGCAAATTTGGAAAAATTCTCCTTCAAGATGAATATGGTCCAATACCTAGGCTACATTGTTGATGAGCCTATGGTGCATGTCGATCCAACCAAGATACAGGTCATCCATGACTGGCCATCCCCAACTACACTCATTGAGCTTCAGAGCCTCTTAGGCCTAGACAATTTCTATCGCAAGTTCATGTTGGTATTCTCCCACACTGCATGGGCCCTTATCCAAGTGACTAGGGGGGGTGGCAAGGAAAAATTCATGTGGGGCCAATCACAACATGAAGCTTTCGATGATTTGAAGCATCACTTGCACTCAATCTCGATGCTCTCATTACCTGACCTGCAACAATGCTTTGACATAGTTGCAAAAACCCTTTGACATAGTTCATACTATGTTGTGGGCATAGTTCTCACTCGACATTGACATCCTGTGGCATATCATAGTGAGATTCTATCAGATATTGTCCATAAGTACCCCACTTACAACAAAGAAATGTACTCCATTATACAATCTTGCCATGAGTGAAGGTATTACATTCTCAGGAAGGAGACAGTCATCCACACTAATCATAATCTTATGTAATTCATGCATACACAAGGCAAATTGCAGAATGATCACCATCAGAAGTGGTCCAAATACTTGTAGCAATTCCATCTCAACATCAAGTATAAGAAAAGGAGAACCAACCACATCATTGACTTCCTTAGCTGACCTCTAGTTGGTGCACTAACCATGGTGCTACACTTCTGCAGACATGAGATGTTCAGATGGCCCCAAATCTACGAGTGATATCTTGACTTCGCCACTACCTACGAGATGTTGGGCACAAATATAGTTTTTAGTGATTTTAATCTATAGGATGGGTTATTGTTCCATCTAAGCCATCTTTGTGATCCATCAAGTGAGTGAGCAAATCTGATTTGGGAAGCTCACTACCATTAGGTGGTAGGACACTTAGGCATAGAGAAGACAATGGCAGTGTTACAACAACATTTCTATGGGACAAAACTCCGGCAGGATGTCAACAAGTATATCAGGTCTTTCACGGCCTACGCCATTATCAAACTGAACATTAAGAAACAAGGCATGTACACCCCTTTTCCTAATCCCGACAGGTCCTGGGAATCCACTTAATGGACTACATGTCGGGCCTTCCTTCAACCAAGCAAGAAAATGACTATGCTTTTGTGGTTGTTGATCGATTTTCAAAGATGGCGATTTTGGTCACCTGCAAGAAGAGCATCATAGTAGAGGCCATTGCCAAGATCTTCTTTAAATGAGTGTGGGTACATTTTGGGGTACCAAAAAACATCGTATCTGATCGGGACATTCAAATCCCTAGCACCTTTCAGTCAAATCTATGGTCATGACTAAACACCAAGCTCACCAAATCCAAGGCCTTCTACCCCCAAACATATGACCAAACCAAGGTCATCAATGGGGTGATCATGCATATTTTGTGCATTTACAATTCCAAGCATCCACGCACATGGGATGAGAGTCTTCCCTATGTTCAACACAGTTACAATAGATCCATACATAGCTTAACCAACCACAACCCCTTTTAGGTGGGCATGGGATTTGAACCATTGGTCCCCATGAATGCTGCATTACCCTTTACATCCACACATGAATAATCATCCCATGCGCAAACCGAAGCCGACAAATCGACCCAATTCATTAAACAAATCCATCACATCCACCAACAAGTTCAGGATATTTTTCAAAAGTCCAATGCCAAGTACAAGCAACGCCATGATCAACACCGGGTGCCAAACAAGTTTCAGGTTAGAGATAGAGTTTGGATGCACTTGCAGAAAGAACGCCTTACAGGAACCCATAGGAAGCTTCGTCCACTTCGCTATCAAACTTACACAATCACAAAGGTTGTGGGTGACAATTCTTTTGAGCTCAACATCCCCCCCTTCCTTGGCTTGCACCCAGTGCTTAATGTGGACCTCCTTCAGCCATACTTTCCACTCTTATTGGACACCTTACAGATAGAAGAATAGTTAACATCGACAAATCTTAACCTTGACTATATGGAAAAAGCATCCACTAATCAGATCGTGGACACACAGGTCAAGGGAAATCGCCAATAAAAGCTTCATCTTTATCAGGTTGTCAAAGCAGGGCAACTCCTACACCAAGGCAAGTGGCTCACCTAGGGCCAAATTCAGCAGAAGTTTCCTCATCTGATGGGGGAACTCAACGTAATGGAGACCATTTCTTCCTAATAATGGAGGATTAATCCAAGTGGATATCGGTGGCCACCCACCTCTTCTAGGTGGTTCACATACAACTTTTATCTTGGCAGTTACATTTTTTTTGGCATCTTTTTTCTATATTTTCCGGTCCTAAACTTTTGGGGTCGTTTTGAGGCCTTAACCAACGTTTTTTGGACCTGCCACAATCACTCAATGGAAAAACTCAAAGTGTGGTGGCATAATGTGTATTCCTCGAATAGACCTTTCCAATCGGCTATCGTGGGCCTAAAACAAAGATCGTATGCAAAAGCAACAACCCTAGGAAGTTGATGTATCAACTTACCCCAATGGGGCCCACATGACTTTTGGCTCTTCATCTCCTAGGTTTAGGTTTTTGGATTTCTAGGGTTTTGGCATTCATGTTTGATGTAAAAAGGCCTTTGTAGCCTCATTTTACTCATATTCTTTCCAATGAGCGTATCCGTCACATCTCTTCTGAGAGATAAGTTGTCACCATTCTAGCAAGCTTGTTTCAATCTGCATTTTTACAGATTGAACATATTTCTTATTTAATAGAAGTCAAGTTTTATTGTATCTCTATTATTATTCACTGTATCTATGTGTTAATATTATAGATATGTTTTTTCATTTCGTTCCTCTCATAAATCCAGATCATCTTAAAACATTAACCATTGGTTGATTTCATTTTTTGGAAACCAAATCCCTTGTTTTCCTATGCCATTCAATCATACCTACAGTGTTAACTTGATTCAATTCAACTTTCACAGATGCAGTTTTATACACTACTTTTTTTACACCACCTGTGAACATGGGTTGTGGAACTAATAAATTGAATTTATTTCTTTCATGATTTGTGGATGCTAGAAATCTTGGAATAGTAGGACTATCTAATATTATTTTTATTTCATGATAGAAATTCATTTGTCCTGCTTTTTTATTTAACTCATTCATTGAAACTTGTGGATATATTCTATTTTCAAATTCCATGTTAGTCTATTTATCCCCATTTTGTGGGATAAATAAGGATATTATGTCTCGAGGCCCTCACATTGCAGATATGGAGTGTCGAGAGACTACATGACTAGAAATATCCACTTGCATAGATAGAGATCCTTCTCACCACCACACAGGTCAGGATTTTTAGATGGAATCCACCAGACCAGCTGGATTTCGAGAGGCATCGTGCCTTGCTCCATGAGGTACAAGTTAGGTATTATGGTGAGTGTCATTTCAATATTTGAGGCATTTTGAGTATGTTATATCTTAGACTACTTTAGATTTCATGATATATGCTTGGAAATTATGTCTTTTGCCCCGTTTCACCTTGGTGGTTGACATTGTTCCCTAGTAAGGGGTCTTCCTTAGGAATGGGTTTGCTACTAGGAAATCCCTTGAAGAGTCATAGTACCATTCCCAATTGTACTTACCACTTTCCATCACCTAAAACCCCCAAATTTCCTTATATCTCGGTATTTAAGGGTGTATTGACCCAAGAAGGGATTATCCCTCATTCAATGGAAAGAAGGGGTTGAAGGCCCAAATGGATCGATGTTGGTCAAAAAGATAAAATCCTATATATAAAATTTCCAGATGCTTCGCCTAGGGATTGTAACAACCCTTGATTATAAATTATAATTAATTTAATAAGGTAATCCTAAAGGATTAGCTAAATTATAATTATTTATTAAAATAACCTTAACTAATTATTTATTCTTGATTATGATTAATTTAAGTATAATTAACTCTTTAATCAATATGGTTAATGATTGATTTAATTATCAATTAAGTCATTAATTAATATAGTATTAAATAAGAATTGGATAATAATATAATATATAAAATTGGGTTACGTATCCCACAAGGGATAATGTATTCAATACATTTGGATAAGGGTAATTAAATCAAGGGATAAGGTATTTAATAATGGATAAGGGTAATAAAGGAGTTTGGTGAGGAGGTAAATGGAGAAAGGTGGTGAAGGAGGGATAAGGATGGAAGGAAGGAGTGGGAGGAAGGCATTCGACGGGAGAATGTTTTCTTGCTATGGGAGAGAGCCGAGAGGGGCTGTGAGACCTATTTGATCAGGCAGGCACCGAGTTGCTAGAGGATTTTGGGCTCGGAGGGCCAGGATATCCATAGATATCCTGGAGCTAGGTCGTTTTCCTAGTTGGCAGGGTGGACAAGAGGGTTTGGGCAATTATTTTTTGTGTTTGCAATAGGACTGGACTGTGTAGTAGGTACGTGTAGCAGGTAGCAGCAGGAAGGCAGCTGATAAGGTACTCAATTCGAATTTATGCATTACTCATTGATAAATTTTAAATTTTACTTGCATAATTCTTCTTTTATGAATCTGGTATAAATTGTTGTACATTTGGTAGGATTTGGTAGAATTTTTAGAATTTTTAGATGTTATTTTAATACCAGTCATTACATTTGGTATCAAAGCTGTAGTTGAAACACTGGAGCCTTAAGGGCCACGTTCCTAGCCCAAATTGCCCTCCGCTCAACCTGCAAACAACTCCAAGCCCTAGCTCCAGTCCCGCCTACAAACCAAATGAAATGCACTATTAATTGGTCATTACAATTGCAGATCTCACTCACTCACTGAATTAATGTAAATTTTAATCTATAATCCAAAAACCAGGAAAAGAAGGCATATAAAAAAAAAATTGAATATAAATTTACCTTAGTTGGGATTGAATCATTGAGTGTGCCTGCAGATTCAAAAATTGATGCCGCTACCATTTCATGTCTAGGTTTAGCCTAGGAATTCAACAAGACTTGCATATAAACAGAGCTAATTGTGTGCATTTAATCTTTAATCAGAAACAAAAAATAATAATACAAGACAAGTCAAAGAGATTTTACAAGAGGGCGAGGATACCATTTCATGTTTCAGTTTAGCCTGGAAATTCAATATACGACTTGCATATAAATATAGTCAATTGTATGAAATTACAAAAAAAAAACCAATGTAATTCGTGTAGTTCTCACTCTTGGTTAATTTGATTTTTCATCTATAACCAGGAAATCAAGAAAATAAGAAAGATACATGTGCAAAAATTTAACAGATATCAGCGCGTCTAGCTGGGATTGAATACTTACAGGTGCCACCAGATTTAAAAAAAAATAATGGGATGCCTACCCTCTAACTCTCAGTACCACCCAACACAACACAAATATAGGCAGCAGACTAGACAAGACCAGACCAATACAAACTACAAACCAGAACAGACTCACATAAAACATGACATGGAGCTTCAAACATACAGACCAGACTCATACAACGCAGGCAGACCTGAGAGGAGGATATGTCCTTTTCGCTTCTGTTGACTACAGTATGGAAACCCTAAGAGACTTCCCTCCATGCGCTAACCATCTTAGCTGCGACTGTCCACCAGGAGGGTCAATTCCGAGACCTTCTCGAGTTGCCAAGTCTTAAGGATCTGCGCTAATAACTGCCTAAAATTCTCCAAGCCTTCAGAACTAGGAGTTAGCACCTGTTCACGCACCTACAACAAACACACAAGCGCGCGTTAGCACTACCAAATTCCATAAACCAACAACAAACACACAAGCCAAAGCCAACATTACTGTGATATTAGAGTCCCATTATCCATTTAAAATTAATTT
>JASDQU010026003.1:3229-17737 GCA_032191745.1 Picea mariana | reverse complement strand
AATACAAAATATAATTATATTTTACCAACTATATTTTTATGGCGTTGTCTAACTGTTCTACGAAATGGCTTTTTTCGTCGGAATCCGATGATATAAATGTGCACGAAATCACTATTTTTTGTTGTTTAAATCCATTTATGAAGAAAAAATGGATTCAACACGATGAAAAACCCCTAGAGCACTTAGATTATACAGAAATCATCACTCAAATCTACAGATCTAACAATTTCTCGCTGGATTTCAGGCAAATGTCCCTGTAAAATATCGTCAGAAAAGAGTAATTTCGTAGAACATTTAGACTACAACTATCTGTATTATTATACTTAATTTTTCAAATAATTCTATAAAACAAGTGTAATATAATACAAAATATCGATGCAATATGCATTATATCATGTTATTTATTATTATTTTTATTTTTTTCAAATCATTTTATACACAACATTTTTTCCAAGAAAAAAGTCTATTAATTTTATTATATATAACAAAATTACAAAAATAGATTTCGATAAGCATTTCATGTGGCATATTTAACCAATAGTCATTTAGTTATAAAAATGGATGAGTTGTTCAAAGATTCAAAAAAGAAAGAGGTATGATTTTTCCTTAATCAACCTTACAAATAAAAAAAAAGCATATCATAAATTAGTCCATATCCTTCATCAATGTTCATCAAAACTTGTTAAGACTTTAGGATACATATAATATTAGAGCAATATACAATGTTACAACATTTTAAAACCAGGATTTGTAAATATATTCCAAGGAGTGATTTTGGAGATTTTCCATGATTTTCCAGGTTCCTTTTTCCAATGCTAGTCCAGTGTTGGATAATCAGTCCACCTCTTTGTTCCTACTCTTGTACACATGTTCAAAAGTGATGTAAGAGAAATCTGAAATGTTGCGCTTAATTTCTTGATATAGACGTAATAAAGTGGATTTTTGCATATCTAAGACTTCGATCATCCATTGTATAACCAACAGAGAACCCCCATCAATATGTAATTGAGAAATGTCTTTTCCCCGAGCCAAGCATAGGGTGATCTTGAGAGATAAAGGTTCAAAAATATTATTGGTTTCATTTCTTATGCCTACATAAAAAGATATGTTGTGTTCTCTTGAGAGGTGAAGGACACCTAAGTTACGATTTTTCATGTTTTTGGAGCAACCACAAGCTAGGGTTTGATAGTCGCGGCCATAGCAGAGAGCAACATAAGCACCAAAGGGGGGGGCAAGGGTACCCCCTCATACAAACAGGTAGTGGTGGACAGAGGAAAAGCACCAAGAGGCATAGTTTTCAAGGCACCAGTGATAGGACCCTCAGGATCAAACCCAGGAAAAGGTCAGGAAAGGAACCAGGACAAAAAGGAGTGCTTGGGAGAAGAAGCAAGGGAAACTCAGAGTGAGGCACAAGAGACAAGGAAACCCAACGGGACAGAAGGGCGCAACCCGTGAAAACAAAAAACAACAATGATACCCAAGGTGATACTGGAGGACCCACAACTGCAACTCTACAGGGACCAGATGAAGACGCATGCGCTAATCTGTAAGTTCATGGGGTTGTGGCCCATAGAAAGAACTTTGAGCAACTGGATTAAATATCACTAGAAGCCATACGGAGAAGTGGAGCTCCACCTGGGCTTGAAAGGTTTCTTCACAGCAGTCTTCATGAACTTGGAGGACAAGGATAGAATCTTTGAGGGAGGCTCATACTTCCACGCCTCAGCAGGACTGTACATGCAACCATGGAAGGAAAATTTATCCCCGAAAAAAGAGACGTTCAAAAAGCTACCGATTTGGCTAAGATTTTATTCTTTACCCTTAGACTATTGGTTGCCCTCCACCTTTGAACAAATAGGAAACAAACTGGGGAAATATGTGAAGACCTCAGAAGCCAACCTAAAGGGGAGATACACATCTTAAGCAAGAATCTACATAGAGATGGACATGTCCAAAGCACTCCTAGAAGCCATAAGTCTGGAATTCAGGGTTGAGGAATGGATCCAAAACATAGATTATGAACAGATCCCCTTTAGATGCAGAAGATTCCATGAACACGGCCACCTGATCAGAGAATTCCCTCTTAATAAAAAACAGGAAGCGACAAACCCCAAAACACAGCAGGATGAGGAAGGGTTTATAAAACCGAACCCCAGAAATAGAGCAAATAAAAAGCAGAATAAAACCCCAACAGGAAATAACCCAGAGATCCGGAATAAAATGGAAGGAAAGGACAAAACCAATAAAGGGGCAGAAGACGAAAGGGACTCGACAAAATCTCAAGAGGTTAGAGAATAGGCAACAAACAAGCCTACCGACCAACCAAGTAACAAGACGACACAGGGGAGTTGTGCAACCCTCGATCGATGGAGAAATGAAAGACGACAACACCCCCATGCAAGACGCAGAGGGAGATGCGGAGATGACCCTGAGTGAAGTAGGCACAGAAGACCCTGATCTCAGAGACCTCGTGGAAAGGGAAGGGATAGACCTTCCGAACATATTGGAGCAATGGAAAAGGCAGGGAGTAGACAACGTACCAACAGAGCAACTGGACTGCATCCAGTACTTGTTTCTCCTATGAGAGGAATCCAAAGCCAGAGGACTAAAACACACACGTGGGGAGATAGGACACCTAGGAGTAAAATCAGGTGAGGGACAACCACAGCTCTCACCCAAGCAGACGAGGAGGAAAAAAGGAAGGAAATCAAACAGCATAGCCCTACAGGAGTTGGGAGGGCTACTGATAAATTCAGGTAAGATCAAGAAACTCTTCCCCAACTCCCCCGCACATGTTTAAATGAAAGTCATAACTTGGAATATAAGAGGCCTAAACAACCCAAGAAAGCAAAGAATCCTTAGGAATAAACTAAAGCAGGAACAACTAGATCTTTGTTTCATTCAAGAGACGAAATGCACTACAGACATAATGGAGGCAATCAGTAAACAACAATGGCACAAGTATAAGATGGTGGCTATCGAAGGCCACCAAATGGCAGGAAGTATCCTCACTTTTTGGAACCCACAAGTACTAATTCTAATAGCAGCCGAAGCGACCAGGTACACCCTTACGGTTCACATGCAAATCATTGGAAACAAAGAGGAGATCCTCTGCACTAATGTGTATGGGCCCCAAGTGTTAGAGGAAAAGAGAGGAATGATCTAAGACCTAGAAGATCTAAAAACTCAATCCACCAACCTCCATTGGATCCTGGTAGGGGACTTCAACATCATCACTTCACTTGTGGAGAAGAAAGGAGGTACAAGAAGATTGGATCAAGATGCGAACGACTTCTCAAAGTTCATAGACACAGCGGAGATGGTAGATCTCAAAACTTAAAATGGCCAGTTCACCTGGAACAATAAAAGGATGAACCAGTATCAGGTAGCAACAAGACTCTACAGATTCTTAGTATCAAATTCAATCGTTATGCAGGGGCTATCCCTAGATTGCAACATCCTTCCCTGGGGGGGATCTGGTCATTGGCCAGTGCAACTAGAAGCAAGCTTTCAAACTACACCAAAGAACAAACCCTTCAGATTTGAGAAATTCTGGATTGAACACCCGACTTTCAAGGAAAGAATCAAGCAGTGGTGGTGGGAGGAGAAACTAGAGAAAGGGACAGGGATGTTCCAACTTTATAAGAAACTTAAGTACATCAAATATAAGCTCAAGGAGTGGAACAAGGACACCTTTGGAAATATAAACCAAGAAAAAAACAACATAGAAGAAAAAATGAAAAAACTCCAGGAAACCTGCATTTTGGAGGGCTATACGGAAGACCGAAAAAAGGAAGAGATCCAGATGACCCAAGAATGGGAGGTGCGCTACCAGCAGGAAGAAACAATTTAGCGTCAAAAGTCCCATATCATATGGCTAAAGGAAGGAGAGTAGAACACCAAGTTTTTTCATAGAACAACCATGGCCAGAAGAGCCCATAACAAAATCCTGAAGATTAAGGACTAGGATGGAATAGAGCGCTAGTCACATAAGGAGATTGAAATTGCTCTAGTAAACCACTTCCACGGGATAGCCTAGGAACCCAACCAACAGAATGGAGGCCATACAAAGGATAACCCAACATATACCATGCCTGGTCACCGAGGAACAAAACATAAGCCTAAACAAACCTATTGCCGAGGAAGAAGTCGACCAAGTACTCCAGGAAATGCCCAATGGGAAAGCCCTAGGTCCAGATGACTTCACAGTGGGGTTCTTCAAAGCCTGTTGGGAAATCATTAAACGCGACGTTTATAAGGTAGTAGAAGACTCTAGAAGGTCAGCCTCCATCCTAAAAGTGCTAAATGCAACAATGATCACACTCATCCCCAAAGAAAATGAAGCCAAATCTCCTGACCGATACAAACCTATAGCGCTTTGCAATGTGGTTTATAAGATAATATCCAAAGTTATAGAAAACATACTGAAACCCCTCCTACCCACACTAGTCTCACAAGAACAGGTAGGCTTTGTGGAAGGAAGACAAATAATGAACAATATCATCCATGCCCACGAGCTTATTCACACCTTGAAGCTTCAGAAGAGAGGGGGAATGATAATACAAGTGGACCTAGCAAAAGCTTATGACAAAATTAGTTGGCACTATATGGTCAAGACTTTGGAAGTTTTTGGTTTCACCTAGCACTAAATCAACTGGATTGTCAGCCTCGTATCCACAACAAGATACTCTCTACTAATAAATGGATCCCCTGCCAAACCTTTTTGGCCCACGAGAGGCATTAGATAAGGAGATTCGTTGTCCCCCTTCCTGTTCATTCTGATGATGGAAGGACTTAGTCGAAGCATAAAAAACACAACCACAACAGGGGAAATAACAGGTATCAAACCCTTCGAAAATTGCCCTACTTCCACACACCAACAGTTCGTGGATGATACCTTACTTCATGGAATACCCACGTTCAAGGAAGCTAAAGCCTACAAATGAATCCTAGAAGAGTTTAGGGAAGCCTCGGGTGTTGATATCAACCATTCCAAGTCAATGATCTTCTTCTTTAATACCAACCCAACAATCCAAAGGAATTTGGCCAACATTCTGGGCTTTGAACGAAAAGAACTCCCAACTAAGTACTTGGGTGTTCCACTAACATATAAAGCTTACAAACTATCAACATGGGAAGGTGTAATAAACAAGTTATAGGAGCGGGTAAAAAACTTGACGTACAGATCCCTCAACCTAGTCGAAAGACTGATTATAACAAATTTTGTCTGACAAGCAATCCAAACCTTTATGATGTCTGTCTTCCCAACCCCCCAGGGGATTATACAAAAAATAAGAACCATCCAAAGCGACTTCCGTTGGCGAGGCATGGAAACAAAGAAAAAATGGGCCCTGGTGGATTGGGAGAAGGTTTGTAAACCAAAAAGCAAAGGAGGCTTGGGGCTACAAGACCCTCAAGTGACTAATGATGCCTACGGGGCGAAACTCTGGTGGCGCTAGGTCAAAGAAACTACTACACCATGGGTAAACTTGTGGAAGGCAAAGTATGCCCCGGACATTAGCGACCAGGACATAATCTGTTTCAGAGGCACTAGGGAATGTTCAGCCATCTGGAACCTAGCCTGGTGCAAAAAGGCCTGGATTCAGACACACAACTTATGGGAAGTAAGGAATGGCAGAACAACCAGATTCTGGGAGGACGCTTGGCAACAGGAGCCGAGAATGGAGAACTCGGACAGAGAGGAACTCCAGTAGGAGTTAATAGCACAAGGTAAAACCAAAGTCTACCAATACTGGAAACAAGAAACAGACCACAACAAATGGAGAATCTTGGACACTCTCACTCCACAGAATAGTGACCAACCCGCAACAACAGTAAAAGCGGTGGAGGAGGAACTAGGAAGGCGGAAAATAACAGTCAAGGAAGGAGATGACCAACTGAGATGGGGAAAAAAATATGGTGGGGAATTCAATCTAAAATATGTTTGACACTATATAGTGGACTTGGACCAAGAAGACCCAATGCAACAATGGGATAAGCTTTGGAACAGCCCCCAATGGCCAAAAATAAAAAATTTCCAATAGTTAATACTCCACAACCGAATTCTAACTTGGGAAAACCTAAGGAAAAGGGGATTCATAGGTCCATCAAGATGTCACCTCTTTCAAGATCAGGAAGAAACAATGAACCATCTCCTTGGCGAATGCACCTACACTACAGAACTATGGGACTGGGCGGAAAGTATCTTCCGCCAGTCGAACAGGATCCGAGGTAACATTGCGGCAACCATCTATCACTGGAAAGAGAACTACAACGAAAAAGAAGAGGTGAATCTCTGTTGGACCCTCATCCTAGGAATGATCATATGGGCAATATGGAAGGAAAGGAACCGACGCACCTTCAGGAACCAAAGCTGGCCAGAAGGGAAGATCAAGGAAACAGTAATCTCCATGACACGAGAAGCGATACAGAGCCGCAACTGCCATACAAGTAAAGTGCAACTCACAGACCAGGATTCCAGAATCCTAAATGCCTTCCACCTGATAGACGGAGGCAACCCCAACCAGTTCATAAGGCCACTGCAACTCCAAGTAGGTGAGCACAACTAAAAGCCACCACCTTTAGGCTCCCTCAAGCTGAATTTCGACGGGGCATCGAAAGGCAACCCAGGGCGAATAGGTTTGGGAAGAGTAATCAGGGACAGTAACGGAAACATCATCCAGCTGTACGTTGGGAGTTTGGGAAACTCAACCAACAACGCCGCGGAAATTGGAGCCCTGTAGACTGGCCTGGAAATTCTAAGCCGGGAAGGGATGACAAATGCCATAAGGGAACGAGATTATGCATTGGTTATCAACACAGTAAAGAAACTAAAAAACGGTACCAGAGTGGGAAAAATAGAGAGGCACTGTCGCTTGGCACACTCCCTAAAACAAATCCAGGAGCACTTTCGGATGGGGATCACAGTGGAGTTGCGCTGGGTATGGAGGTCAACAAATGGACTGGGAGACAAAATTGCGAATGAGGGGGTCAACAAGGAAGGTCCAGAACTAGACACTATCTGGAGTAACATCCCGAAATGGCAGTTTCGAACAAACTGCACCCAACTTGCGGCAAAAGATTGTGACATCAATCGAAGATCACATCGAGACTGGAGGTGCAGGAGAAACTGAAGGGCACGTAGGCTCCAAATAGAATCTGATAGCCCACCAATCAAACACAAGTTCAAATACAGATACAAATCACACATCAGGAGAAGGTACAATACCAAGATCCTTTCAATAGGAAGAAGTACAGGGGTTGTCCATGGGAAAGCAGAACAGATAACAAGCAGGCGACAAAGGATGAAGGATGATAGGGTTCTCGAGTGTCAAGTATGGGTATACCTCACCTAAGTATAGTTACGGGGGGGGGAATGATTGTCGTACAACATGCAAGATAAAGCATTGGCGCGGGGATTACAGCAGGGCCATCAAGTGCACACACTCTGAAACAGTGAAAAAGGACCAAAAGGGACACCTTGAACAGAAGGCCATGATTGCAAGGATGGGACTGTAGCCGGGAAGGTCCCATAAAGGAAGAAATAACAGAAATAGCCACAGACCGAAGCAAAGCAATTACAAGGGCCATCTTACATACCAGCAAGGGGTGAATAGGAACAGGAGAAGAACCCAACACAAAAACCACCATAAGCAAGCGAAGATGGTATGAATGAAGAAAACCAATAGTAAGAGAGGCCCCCAGGGGAACGAACCTCCGCTAAGCGTCCAGAACATGACAAGAATGGAGCAAGCGGGCAAAGAAGCAAAGAGTACCTTCCTCACGTAGGTCGATACAAAGAGAAAAACGATCATCAAAAGGTGGGAGAGAGAAATCAACAACACTCGCAAGGGCAAAGCCTGGACAAAACTAACTCAGGAAGCGGGGGGGATAAGGGACCCAGGGGGCACATAGCCAAGAAAAACCCTCTACCATAAAACGGTGGAGGCCTGGCGAACAAAAATGTTGATAGGAAAGATGTGTGTTGATCGAAAGGAGGCCAACAGGATGGAAACCAGGGACCAGAAGAAGGTGCTCACAGGAATTCTAAGTCGCCTCAGCAACCTGGAGGTTAGTGCAAAAAGAATTTTTGAGGACCAGCAAAGCCAGAAGGAAAAAATGGAATGAATGACAAGCCAATTCCACCTTTACCTATGCTATGTCCACCATGTCGAAATTACTCTAGAAAATAGGAATGGAACCCCACCTTGTATCAGAAAGACACGCTTGGTGGAGCAGAGGAAGGAGAACGAGGCAAGGAAGGATGGAGACGAAGAAAACCCATCAACTTGGACTAGCGCAGGAGCAGCCCTGGTCAATTTTATCAGTGTAGGAACTAACCCTATTATGCTTATGTATCTCTGGTTTCGTTATGATGTAGTTTTTCAAACTGGTTTTCGAAGGACTGGGTCGGTTTCCCATGGTGGTGTCCTAGGCCTCCCCCTGCTATATTAGACAATGCAACTCCGGGACCCCAGATCTGGTTTCCGTTTTGGAAAATCAAGGGAGTCCCTTTATCTTTTTTGTATCATAACTTCTTTTAGTAATACAGGATTTCAAACTCACTTACAAAAAAAAAAAAAAAAGAGGTGAAGGACACCTCCAACTCCTCGCCTTGCAATATTCCCTTAAGAGGCACCATAAAAAAAATCCCAGGCCATGTCCATATTTACTACGTCATGGGAAATATGGGTGGAAGAGAGGGAGTTTGAGTGTTGAGCGAAATCCGAGAGGATTTGAGGCATTGAAAAGCACATTTCAGTGGGATGATTTCTTTTTCTTCAAACAACATGGAGTTTCTTTCTAACCAAACTCCCTGGGAAATGGTAAGAGGAAGGGATTTGTGGTTCATAGTTTTAGAGCTTTAAGTTCAAGTCTTTAGAGCTTCATCTATTGAATTTCCCTTCCAAGCATTTTTCATCCCCGTTACTCTATATGTTTCCTTCCATATATATTTAGAGTAGCTACAGAACAAAATCAAGTGAGAGTTTGTTTAAAATTTTGTCTTACATAGGCAACACCTACCTAGGCCTTCAAAATTTCTCTTTTGGAGAATATCCTAGGTAAGGGCTTTGTTGTTTAAGTGGAGCCACACGAGTTTTTTTTTTCTTTTGCTAGGCATTTGAACTTCCAAAGCTTCTTGCACCACAAAACTTGTGGATCTTCTCTATCCCCTTGAGTAGAGCTTTGTATCCAAATTCTGGCTCATAATTCTCAGTTGGATTCAAGGACCAAATGAGTTGATCCTCTTCCTCTATTATATTCACAAAATATCTTTGGAGGTTTTGTGTGCAATTCTTCCATATAGACATATTTTCTTTGCTAAGGCCAATTTCCCTCCAAGATAACCAACACTACCACCCTATGTCTTGATTCTAATGAGATATCTATCTTAATGTATGGTAGCCTTTGATTTGGAGCATGTAAATTAGATGTTTTGTAAGTTTATGGGCTTCCTTGCATCCTATCCAAGGGTTTAATCCTATGAGAGATAGAGGAACCATTGGACATTAGGGCCTTGGTTATGTGGGTTTTTTCTTTCTCAAGGAATTGAGGAGTGGAGATTCGAACAACCCGAGTAATAAGAGTTTTTAGAACAATGGATTTTTTATTTGGATGATGATGGGAATCGACATGAAGGTATCTATTAGTGTGAGTCTTTTTCCTATAAACTTGGTAGGTAAGGGAGCCAACAAGAAGACCAAAGATAAGAATATCTAAAAAGGGGATAGAGTTATCATTTTGTATTTCCATAATAATTAGATATGAGGGGAAATGCTATTAAGATAGTTGAAGAAAGAGATCAACATGGAATGACCATGTGGCCAAACTATGAAGTGTCATCAACAAATTGAAACCAACACTTCAATTTGAGATAAATCTCTTTAAGACTGAAGTCTCAAAATGTTCCATGCCAATAAAGAAAAACAAAAAAATATAATAAACTTAAACAAACAACTCATAAAAGTGTGATGATTTGAAATAATTATAATATTAATCCACGTTGTTATGATGATTTAAAATAATTATAATATTAATCCACGTTGTTATGATGATTTAAAATAATTATCATATCCATCCACTTTGTCAATAAAACTTTCATTTTTCATTTAGTGTATATCTTAATGAATATAATTTTGTTATATATTGTTTCTGATTTCGTTTATCATTAGGCTTGTCTTTTCCAAGCCATTTTATAATGAAGACTTTATAAGTTTCAATTTTTTTAGTAGGTGGACCAACTCAAAAAAAAGTAAATAGAAATTAAGGTTTTATTTTATTTTTTTGAAAATAAGTAAAATTGATGTTACACGTAAACATATTTAATTTTATATAAATTTAATAATTAAAAAAATCTAATATTAATAAAAAACAAATAATATTAAATAGTAGAAATATATAAATTTAAAATTTGATGTATTTTATGAAAAGTAGATAATAGATTTTGGTCTTGAGTATGATCTAAAATTGTTTTTGCTTGGCTACGAGTTCATTTTCCTTGAAAGTAAGGAAGTAGGTTAATTTCTCAAGACCTAGGGGACCTAGGAGTGAAAGCGTGCCCCCTTATGAGCCACCAATGAGTTATTTCAAGTGGTGTGATTTTCCTTGAATAAGGATGATGAGTGAAACCGCATTTATTGATAACATCTAGTGATCATTGTCTTCATTGTTGATTGGCATTTGCTAAGTTATGATAAATATTCCTAATGGAAAAATAAATAGACTAAAATTAATATTAAAATTTTAGTTTTTGATATTTGATATTTTCTTATTTTTTAAAATAGAAAAATTCACATATAAAATGCATCCAAATATATACACCGCAACATAATAAATATATAAATATAAAAGATATTCAATAATACAAGATATATATTCAATATGTAGATTCACAAACATATATAACCAAATAAAAAGTAAATAACAGATATATAACTATAAAAAACAAAAATTAAAGTTTTATAGCCCTTGCCAAAGCACCACCGAATACACTTTTCATTTGCAAGTCAAATTTCTTTGACTTTGCATTAATTCAATTTCATAATATTTTTTTTATAAAGTTTTCTAATGTTTTTAAAAAACAATTTATTAATTGATTTTTTTTTAAATTAAAATAAATTTTAGGATTTTAAAATTTCATTTATTCCATTTTTTAATAAGTCAATCTAAATCTCTTAAACACATGTTGAATTTCACTAATCTAAATCCATGTATAATGATATTTGGATTTCACATTAACGAGAATTGTTATTAACGAGAATTGATATTAAGAAAGTTAATCTTGTCTCAAAATAATTTTTTTAATAACAAATTTGACAAATATTCTATAGATATTTTAGGCATGATTAAAGTTTCACCATGATTCAATTTATTTTTAATGTTGGAGTGATGCCTCCAAGGAAGGAATTTTTTCAGTTCTACATCATCAAGATCCTCTAATTAACAAAGTTTCATACATGATTAAACAATTTCCTCGTATAATCTTTCAAAAGTTTTGATGCATAATCCATGATCCTGTTGAAAAGTATTTATCATTTACATACACCTCCTTCAAGTAGTCCACTTTTGCTCTTTTCTTCCTTGGGAGTAAATTAGAGGTGATGTTTTTATGGTCTCTAGTTGCATTGATGGACACCAACAACCCTATAATATTTTTTGATATTATTTAGCTTACTTTGACTACTAATATAAAAAAATTTGCATCTCTAAAATACTAAAAGATGAGTTGTTTATGCAAGTGCTACAATGGCTAGAAAAACTATTATTGGCATAAGCCAAAACATTGATACACATAAATAGTAGTGATTAAAACAACAAAGTCTAAAGTGCCATATGGTGCACAACATGATACTTAAAATACTAAACCATAATGCCCACAACATGGATAAATCATCATGATTGTTCAAGACAAACCATAATTGATACTAGTAGGAGACTCCTCAACTACTTTCTCTGAGCCAAGTCCAACCTCAAACATTTGGGATCCTTAGATATAGTAAGAAAGAGAGTTGAAAAATGTTTCCCATGCATAAGGGGGGCATGCACATTGCATACTCTCTCCCATCGCTCCCTCACTAATTTTTCAGCCATGTGTCATCCACTCCACTGTGAGTGTATATACAAAGTTCATGAGGGGTTGGATGGCTCTTGACTCACTGTACATGGGGCATCCCCTAAAATTCTACCAATTATTGCACAAACTCCATCTCCATCCTAATCTTCCAATATTGTTCAAATATTTACAAGGATGGATAGGTATGAAGCAATGGACTGTCATATAATGGGAAAACGCAGGCATGATAATGCTTATTAAGTAACAAATCATTGCACTCCATCTAGATAAAATAAAGAAACTCAGATCGTACAAGGATTCAAGTTGAGGTAAACTTAGTAGCTCATGAAAACCTATCCCTTGGGAGAGTTGTTTTCTATGAAATGGAGGCTAGGAGGTGAGTAATAAAAATCCCAATCTAAGCCCAAGTGGATTTATCGAGGAGAATGGAACCAAGATATATGCTTCAAGGTTTTAGAACTACCACACCATGGGCACTTTAGGTTCAATAATCCCATGTATGAGAGTTGTTTTTTTCAAATTGGCAGGGCCCCCATAATCAGTAATGAGGAAAACATTATTTTCTTTGGTGCCAACAACAACATCTAGAGGTTTTGTCGGTAGAAAAAATACGTCTTCCGCTTGTACTTAACTTTCTAGAGGTTGTTGAGCTAGCCCTCAACCAAAGGCCTCAAATTGAACCATCTATAACGAAGGGCAAGCTTGTATCTAATGAAGGGTGTCTCTTTTTCCTACTTCTAGTCCCTCTTGCTAGACCACAAGCCTTGCAAGCCAAACTTAAGCATGATATTATTAAGAATCAAGCCATAAATCCTTTCCACCACAAATTTATCACTATGAGCTAGATGAAACTTATGTTTAACCTTTGCTCATTCAAACCATGATTGAGTCCAGGCAATGAAAATTCTTTTCATTTACTAAAGGCTCTTCTTAAACAACATCTAAGGATAGAACCAACCCATTTAAACCAGAGGTTTTCCTTCATGTATGATGAGAAGAGACCACCAACAACATTGATCGTTGAAGTAATGCCCCAACCTAAGAAAGGGCTCCCAACATGCGAAAAAGGGTATGATGGCCTCCTAAGTCTTCTAAATACTCTCATTGATAAAATTACCAACCATTTTGACTAAATTCGTATGGTTTGGGGAGAATGGTCTGAAAATATAGAACCTATGTGCCTCACTTGACCAACGAAAGCCCTTAACTTATATGGTGTATGCAACATGACTTTCTAAACTTCATTCCTATAACGACTAAAACCACCCATTTTGCACATAGAACCTAATATTCTAGAATCCTTGTCTTTATCATGCCTAAGCCCCATAAAGCTCTTGGTGCGGATCATAAATCCCAAGTGAATATGTTGAAGCCTTTACCATAACACATGCATACCCCTATGTTTCTGCAAACATAAACTTGTTTGTTTTTTTTTATTGGTCGAATAACCATGTTCAATAAAAAGAGTAAAATTATTGTACATACTATATATCATGAGTATAAAAGAAATCATACAGTTATATATCAACCATTTTGACTAAATTTGTATGGGTTGGGGAGAATGGTCTGGAAATATAGAATCTATGTGCCTCACTTGCTTAATGAAATCCCTTGACTTATATGGTGTATGCAACATGACTTTCTAAACTTCATTCCTATAACGACTCAAACCACCCATTTTGCACATAAAACCTAATATGCTATAATCCTTGTCTTTATCATGCCTAAGCCCCATAAAGATCTAGGTGCAGATCATAAATCCCAAGTGAATTTGTTGAAGCCTTTATCATAACACATGCATACCCCTATGTTTCTGCAAACATACACTGGTTTGTTTTTGTTTATTGGTCGAATAACCATGTTCAATAAACATAGTAGAATTATTGTACATAATGTATATCATGAGTATAAAAGAATTGATACAATTATATATGAGTAGAAAAAAGCTCGACAAGAGAATGTCGAAAAGCAAAAGCAAATCCTTGCATGTTGATATTTCATATAAGTCATCCATATAGTTACTTATAAAGGGATAAAGTAAGTCGATATTTCATTGAAGTCGTCACCATAGTTAATTGAAAAGTGACAATGGACCCGCAAGTTCAAATAACATTTACATTTTAATTATATACATAAAATTAAATATTAACTTAAATCACATTTTTAATTTCATAATTAAGAAAAACAATACATAATATCTAGAACTAAACAAAATTAAATATATTTATTTAAAGAAAAATACATGAATTAATTTTTTAACCTATTTTTAAAAATCATAATAATCATATAAGTAATATGAATTAAGAAAGAATACTTAATTTTATAGATATTTTTTACCTATTAATAAAATTATAAGAGGTTATATTACAATCAAGAGATAGTATATGGTTTCATGTATGGGGATAAGGTTAAATGATATTAAAATCACATGATCT
>JASDQU010026002.1:4153-17402 GCA_032191745.1 Picea mariana | reverse complement strand
GTGCTAAGGAAGAGAATATCTGTGTGATATTGAGCTAAGTGCTAAGTATGGATTGTAAATGCTTCGTGCATACTATGTGAGACTTGCAGAGCTAAGTGCAAGTGGTTGTAACATACTGTGGAAGGCTTTGTGCTGTAACGCAAGGAAGAAGGATCTAGCAAGGTGCACATATCTCCTGTCCTTTGCGGAGTGGAACTTGGATGCTCTATGCCTGTAAGAAGCTTGATCCAAGATAATAAAGAAGAGAAGAGTTGGTGGATGTAGACCCAGGGTGGGGGTGAACCATGTACATGTTGTGTTGCTTTTCTCTGTGTGATGTATTGATGTATTTATATGTTTACTTTCTTAGTTCTTTAACATAGAGGAATGATAAATCGATATGTTAATGTTATATTCTTAATAATATGGATGGAAGTTAGATCTGACTTATATACATGTGCTTAGTGTTGAATCTGTTAAGATCTTATCTGTTCGGCATGCTAAGTGTTGCTAGATGCCAGATCTGGTTGACCACTGCGTTGTGTTGTGATTAGGGTTTAACTGCGCTATAACTAAGAACTGAATATTGATAAATATAACTATTGAGTGCTCTGTTAAGTGATTATAATCACAAATTTATGTCCCAACTAAGGTTGCAGACACTGGAGTCCTGCAACCACCCCTGCCTCTACCTCGGGTGAGACTTCATCTGCTTCACAGGTGTTGCCGAAAGGGTCGGTAGTTAGGGTTTTGTTGGTGCGTTGTTGAAGAGTTGAACCCTGGGTCTGCCCCTGTGCCAAAATTGTCTTAAACTCATCTACTGAAATATTTTCGGTGAAAATCAAATCATCAACATATAAGCATACAATCAAGAGTTTATCTTCCTGATTTACCTTTGTATATAGAGTTGGCTCACTTGGACTCCTCTTGAATCCTTCAATATTCAAGTATTCATCAATTCTGTTGTACCATACTCTGGGTTCTTGTTTCAATCCATACAACCCTTTCTTTAACCTGTAAACCTTACCCTCTTGTCCATCAGTCTCATATCCCAGAGGTTGTTTCACATAAACCTCTTCTTCTAGAAAACAATTTAAAAATGTTGATTTTACATCCATCTGGGACATGCACCATTTATTATGAGAAGCAATGGCTAACACCATTCTTACTGTATCAATCCTAACTATAGGTGAAAAAGTTTCATTATAATCAATACCAGGTTGTTGATTGAACCCTTGATCTACAAGCCTTGCCTTGTGCTTCTCAACTTCACCTTCAACATTTAACTTAGTCTTGTAAATCCATTTAACACCAATACAATTTTTATCTTCAAGTAAATTTACAAGTTACCAAGTATTATTCCTTTCTATGGAATCAATTTATTCATTCATGGTTTCTACCCAAACTTCTTTCTTAACAACATCATAAAAATTTACAGGATCATATGAAATAAATGAAAAATTCCAAACCTGATATACTTCATCATTTTGCTCATACAATTATCTTAAACTTTTAGTCTTCTGACCTCTAATTTTGTTTCTTAATGAAGCTAAAGTTGGATTTGATTCATCACCTACCTCTCATTTTGTTTGTTGTCCACCATGACCCGATGGCTCACCATGCTCATATGTCTTGGGCGTTCTTAGTGGTGATGCATTGACTCCTGGTCATTGTCTTGCAGGAGTTCTTGTTGCAGGTGTGTGTGACTATGGAATCAATTGTCCACCTTGTACGGACTGCTCATCTCCATCATCATCTTCATGAGATATTTCAGCTCCCCCTGAAACAATTTTATCAATGCTATCATCCCAAGCCTCTTCTTCCTTGAACTAAACATCTATGTTGATAACGTACTTTTTGGTGATGGGATTATAGAGTCTATATGCCTTAGAATCCTCACTGTATCCAACAAAGACACAACTCTCACTTCTGTCATCCAAGTTTCTCTTCATCTGTTCAGGCACATGTGCTTAAGCTACACACCCGAAAATCCTCAAATGGGAAACATTGTTATTCTTACCACTCCAAGATTCTCAGGGAACTTGGTTCTTTACACGCTTAGTTGGACTCCTGTTCATAATATATATTGAACAAGAAAGTACATCACCCCAATATTCATTTGGAATATGATTCTCCTTCAACATACTTCAATCCATATTCATAATGTTTTGATTCTTCCTTTCAGCTACTCCATTCTCTTGTGGAGTATAACGAGTAATGAATTGTCTCTTGATTTCATGATACTGACAAAACTCCATGAAATCAGTTAGCATATACTCACCTCCTCTGTTTGATATCGAGAATTTAATATATTTTCCACTATCCTTTTCAACCAAAAATTTAAACCTCTTAAATATATCAAAATCTTCAGATTTCTTCTTTAGAAAATAAACCCAAGTTTTTCGACAGTGTTGTGCCAGGGGATTTTGTGGAATTCATGCCACCTCCTAGTGTCATTATTCATATTTCCTTTAACCTTATTTTCCTCTGATTTGGAATGGTTTTTGGAAGGTTGTTGGATAGGGCCGTCTTTACCATGCTTTGGTTGTTGTGGATTTTCCGACTCGAACTCCCATTTGTTCTAGTGCCTAAATTTCTGCTTGGTTTTGACATCATATCGATAGGAAGCTCTTAATGCTAAGATGTTTAGGAAATCCATTTCGGTTTGGATGTACCTATGCAGAGCCCCACAGTATTTTGGAACCATATTCCGCTCGGAGTCTTTGATACCCATCTTGGTGCATAAGGTATGGAAAGTATTTGTGAATTCCGACATTGTTTGGCTCTTCTCTTGCCGCAATGTGGTCCATCTCATGTTGATCCAGATTATTTTCGGCACGAAATGAGAGAGGAGATATAACAAATTGATGTATAGAGATATATCGGATATCCAATAATATAACATAAATGTATCAGAGATGCAACCATAAACACAGAGATTTAGTAATACACAATTTTCTATTAATGAGTGAAAATGTACAAAGTCTATAAAAATACAGAGTGAAAGACTTGCTAGAATGGTGGTATCTTATCTCTGAGAAGAGATGTGTCTGCTACTCGAATTCTCAAGAAGATTATTTTAAAATGAGGCTCCAAAGGCCTTTTTATCATAAATAGAATAAAAAACCCTAACCATAGAAGATGAAAAGCCAACAGTTTTGTGGACCCCGTTTGGGTAGTTTGGTGTATCAATTTCCCGAGGGCGTAACTTTGGCATACGATCTCTGTTTGAGGTGCACGATAGTTCGTTGGAAAGGCATCATCGAGGAGATTCATTTTGGGGGATCATTTAGAGACTTTGGCTATCATTGAGAAGCTCTATCTCAAAAAACCTTCATTTAGGTCCTCAAAATGGCCCCGGATGTTAAAAAATGCTAAAAATAGTAAATTACCAAAATTGCCAGAAAATTGTTTTGAGCCGGTTGGAAAAGGTGGGTGGCCACCGATATCCACCTGGATCACATGTACTGATCTTCATAGTTATAGAAAAGGTAGTATTGTTCCTTGACCACAACCACAAAAACATTCCAAGTGGGCTCAACCCCATATATTCCACTATGTAACTTTGCTCCCAGTAAGTTTCGCACTAATGTTTGACATGGGGGAGAGCCTTGAGGACTGCAAAGGTGATATTTTACCTATCGAAAAAATTGTGAACAGATAAATAAAATTCTAGCAGATTCAACCATTTTTCTAAGGCATCTTCATCTATCCGACCTTCAAATATGGAAATATCAAAATTAAATTGTACCCTGAAGGGAGAGGTTCCTCCAAAGTGATCTCTTGATGAAGATGTGTTTGTTTCTATCGGCAGGCATTGAAGGATGTGAGAAAAATTCTCCATCATTTCGTCACTCCGTCGCACAAGAGCTTTCTCAAGCATCAAGTTAATAAAATATTATGCTCCGTTGTTTTTCTTTTCTGCCACCATAGAGGGTTTCTTGGGCATGAGAGAGCGATATTCCTCAAGAGAGACAAGCTCAAGACCCAAATTGCTATACTTGGACCTCGTCGGGTACATGCACTGAAAAATGATCAAGAGTAGTTGATCCAGATTTAGGAGTGGAAAAAACTGATTAACATACTGAATACAAAAAACATGAAGATATGAAGAATAACATAGATATCCAATGAATAATATCTTCCATTGAATAATGAAATAGGATGAAACTATAAAACTGCAGAACTGAAACACTTTCTCGAATGGTGGTAGCTATCTCTGAGAAGAGATGTGGCTTTTACATGCATCTGTCTAAGCATAATGAATTACAATGAGGCTCTAGAGGCCTTTTTTATATTACTCATGAATGTCAAAACCCTAGACATCCAAAACCCTAACCCTAAGAGGTGAAACATCCAAAGTCATGTGGGCCTCTATGGGTAAGTCGGTACCTCAACTTCTCGGGGTCGTAAATTTTGCAAACGAACTCTGTTTTAGGCGCATGATAGCCCATTTGAAAGGTATTTCAGAGATCTACACATTTCGTCATCAAAATCTGGATCCTTCTAAAGTTTTACTATGGAGAGCCAAAAAAACACTGTTTAGGCCTCCAAAAAGGACCTAGAAGTACAACAAGATGTGCTGACATGAAAACATACAAAATAATCTAGCTGGATTAGGTGAGAGGCCACCAATATCCACCTGGAATATGTTTATGGATTCAGACATCCCCATAAGTGTAGAACTCACAATTACAAAGAAGTGTAAGAACATGCTGAACTAAAAATGGACAAGAGGAGCCAGTTGGAATAGGTGGGCGGCCACCAATAGCCAATTGGATCAATGCTCCCCCCTTAGGAAGAAATGGTCTCCATTACATTGAGGTCCCCCATCAGGTGAGGAAACTTCTGCTGGATTTGGCCCCAGGTGAGCCACTTTCCTTGGTGTAGGAGTTTCCTTGCCTTGACAACCCAGTAAACTTGGATCCTCTATTGGTGAGTGCCCTTGACCTGTGTGTCCACTATCTAATCATTGCATGGTTGTTCCATGTAGTCAGGGTTGAGCTCTGTGGGTGTTAGTTGTTATGCAATCTCTCAGGTGTCCAATAATGGTGGAAAATATGGTCAAAGAAGGTCCACATTGAACATTGGGTGTAGTCCAAGGAAGGGTGGAATGTTGAGCTCAAAATCATTGCTACCCATGGCCTTGGTGATAATGTAAGGCCCATAACAAAGGGGGAGAAGCTTCTTATGGCACCCTGTGAGACTCTCATTCTGCAAATGTAACCAGAATTTTTCACCAATCTGAAACTGGTGTGGTACCTCGTGTTGATCATGGCGCTGCTTGTACTTAGCATTGGATTTCTACAAAATCTCTTGGATTTGTTGGCGGATGTGCTGAATCTAATCAATGAATCTAGTGGATTTGTCGAACACAGACTGATCATGGAAAGAGTTTGTCTGTGTGGTGGAAAGAGGAAGTACAACATCAATGGGTCCCAAGGGTTGGAATCCCAGCCCCACCTGAAATGGGCTATGGCTAGTGGAGCTATGGAGAGCCCTATTGTAACTGTGTTGAACATAGGGGAGACTCTCATCCCATGTACATGGATTCTTAGAGTTGTACATGCACAATATGTGCACAATCATCCAATTGAAAGCCTTTGTTTGGCCATCTATTTGGGGGTGGAAAGCAGTGGATTTTATGAGCTTGGTTTCCAATAGTGACCAGAGACTCGACTAAAATTTGTTGAGGAACCTATTGTCCCAGTCAGAGATGATGGTCTGTGGTATCCCAAAGTGGACCCATACTCGTTCGAAGAATATCTTGGCAGTATATTCCGCTGTGATATTGTTCTTGCAGGTTGTGAGGATGGGCATCTTTGAAAACTAATCAATGACCACAAATACACAGTCATTTCCTTTCCTAGTAGACGGAAGGCCAGACATGTAGTCCATTGAGATGGATTCCCAAGGATTCTCAGGGGTAGGAAGAGGGGTGTATAAGCCTTTCTTCTTTATGGATGGCTTGGAAATGGAACATGCAGTGAAAGATATGATATACTTGTTGACGTCCTGTCGAAGTTTTGGCCAATAAAAATGTTTCTGAAGAATGAACACAATTTTCTCTACGCCAAAATGTACTGCCATCTGACTGTAGTGGGCTTCCCAAATTAACTTTGCATGCTCTCTTGTAGGAACACAGATATGGCCCAAGTGGCATAATAGTTTTTCCTGAATGTGAAAATCGGTGACAGTCATGCCTGTACCCAAGAGATTATAGGTGGTGGCAAAGTTCAGATCTTGCTAATAAATTTGGGGCCACTCAGATGCTCCATGTTCACAAGAATGGAGCATAGTGGTGAGTGCAACCATAGGAGGTCAAATGAGGCATCCATAGACACAATTTGAGATACATTTCTTATACTTGATGTTGATATGGAACTGTTGCAGGTAGGTGGACCACTTCTGAAGGTGGTCGTTCTACAATTTCCTATGTCTGTATGAACTACAAAGGCATGTGATCAATGTGTATGACCGTCTCCTTTCCTAGAATGTAATGTTTCCATTGACGATAGGCTTGTACAATGGAATGCATTTCCTTGTCATAGGTGGGGTGTTTATAGACAATATTTGAGAGTGTCTTACTATGGTATGCCACTGGATGACTGTGTTGAGTGAGAATTGCGCCCACAACATAGTCATATGCATTAGTCTCAATATCGAATGGTTGTTGCAGATCGAGAAAGGAGAGTACTGGAGCTTAGCACAAGTGATGCTTCAGATCATCGAATGCTCATTTTTGTTCCTTTCCCCACATAAACTTGGCCCTGCCATCGCCCTTGGTCACTTGGTTGAGGGCCCATGAAATATGGGAGAATCCCAACATGAACCGTCGGTAGAAGTTGTCTAGTCCAAAGAAGCTCTGAATCTCGGTCAGTGTGGTCGAGGATTGCCAGTCACGGATGACTTGGATCTTAGCTGGATCAACATGTACTCCATGTTTATCAACAATGTAGCTCAAGTATTAGACCTTTTTCATGACAAAAGAGCATTTTTCCAAGTTGGCATATAGCTTGTGTTGCCACAGAGTGCTCAAAACCTGTTGAATATGCCACATGTGCTCCTCACACATTCTATTGAAGATGAGGACGTCATCCAAATATACCACCATAAAGGAGTTGGTGAAGCGTCTCAATACATCATCCATCAACCTCATGAAAGTGGCTGGTGCATTTGTTAAGCCAAAGGGCATGACTAGCCATTCAAATATGCCTTCTTTAGACTTGAAGGTTGTCTTCCATACATCATTTGGTTCAATGGGAACCTCGTGGTAGCCATAATTTAGGTAAATATTACTGAATAAATTTCCCCCCTTGAGCTGGTCAATAAGGTCATCAATCCTGGGAATGGGGTATTGGTTCCTAACTGTGATTTTTTTTTAAGGTTTTGTAATCAATGCAGAGTCGCCAAGTCCGGTCCTTCTTCTGCACCAGTACCATCAGGCTTCCGCAAGGGGAGGAGATGGGTCTGATGTGCCCCTTTTGGAGAAGCTATTGGATCTAATGCCTGATTTCATCATTTTCTATCAACGAGTAATGATAGACTGGTCCATTAGGTAGAGGTTCACTGGGGGTCAGATCAATTGGATGCTTGACTTGGCAATGTGTCGATACCACTGTAGGTGAAGAGAATATGTCTCTGCATTCTTCCATGATCCTGTTCACTTGCTTCTGTTGCAAAGAGAGACTCTCTGTAGAGGCCACAGATGTGGCGGCGACCTTCTACTTATTGTGATCACGGATCACAAAAAAGACAAACTTCCCGGTCTGTGAAATGACCTTACTGCATTTCTTAGCAGAGATTAAAGAAATAGCAGTAGGAGGGGCTACCTCTAGTGTCCTATACAATTCTCTACCCAAAGTAATAAAAACAATGCGGGGTCTATACTCATACACAACATAATACTTCCAAAAATATGGTTGTTCTAAAATAACATCACAACCCTCAAGGGGAGAAATATCACACAATACCTTATATTTGAAAGGTTTGATGTCATAGGGTAGACAAAACTGTTGACTCACAGGAAGATCTCTTCCTTGGCGAAGCCAACCATTGGTGTAGGGATGCGGGTGCGGTGTCGCTGGAAGGTCTAGCTGCTTGACGACCTCTATTGAAATCAGGTTCTTTTGAATATCGATTTAGACAATGAAATGAAGTGGAGCCCCCTTTACCCACAGAGTGAAAGATGCATTTCCTTCCTCTGGTTCTTCTGGTTCGCTTGACCAGACTTTGGTGGTAGCGATAGTGGCACTGGGTTTAGCATCAATAATCCGCTTCCCTCCTTCAATATTTGATTCAGAATTAGAATTGGCATCTGACTCGAAAGCCTTCAATTCGTCCATGAGTGACTTATTGGAGTGGTATTCTTCAGTGTTGTTCCAAGTGATTTTATGGTACTCACACCATTTTCCTGTGTCCTTCTTCATCTTCTCATTGCTCTTCTTGTGTTGCGGCTTGGACTGGTTGTCCTGAGGGTGACCATATCGACTTGGTCCCTTGTTGTGTGGGTTGGGGCCGCATTTTCCCTACTTCAGCTCTGAGGGGTTTGAAGATCCAGAATCTCACCTTTTCTGCTTAAATTTATGCTCGATCTTGACAACATATCTATAGGTTGTGCCAAATGGGGCAATGTCCAGAAACTCCATTTCTATTTGGATGTATCTATGCAAACAACCACAGTATTTTATCACTAGATGATGCTAAGAGTCTTTGATACCTAATTTGGTGCACAAGGTATGGAAAATATTGGTGAAATTTGGTACTGTCTGGTCCCTTTCTTGATGTAGGGTGGCCCATCTGGTGTACTGGTCCTCGTAGCTTCCAACAGGGTAGTATTGTTCTTTATTGTTGTCCTAGAAGGAATCCCATGTAGGGGCCACCACAAACATTGCAGATTCCTCTACGACCCTTTTCTCAGAGTAAGTGTCCCACCAGTCTTTAACATGAGGAACGACCTTGAGGAGTGCAAAAGTGATATTTTCCCTATCAAAAAAATTGTGGACCGAAAAATACCCTTCAAGCAAATTCAACCATTTATCTACAACAATTGCATCTATTAGTCCTTCAAATAATGGAATATAAAAATTTACTTGTACCTTGAAGGGGGTTGCATGGCTTCTTAATGAATATGCTTCTCTTGTGGGCAGTCGTCGAAGGATCTGCGCAAAGTTGTCCATCATTTTGTTCCTTTGTCGCATGAGGCCTTCCTTGAGAAACATTTAAATAGGGTATCCTACTCCATCATCTTTCTTTTCATCCCCCATTGGTTTTTTTCGGGCTCAGCGCGACCAATATTGCAATGGATTGATTGGTTCAAGTCCCAACTTCTTGTACCCAGATCTTGTTGAGGACATGCACGAGGAAAAATAAATGAAGAGTAGACCTCTCTAATACCAATGATCCAAATTTAGGAGCATAACAAACTGATTAACATAATGAATACAATAAACACGGAGATATGAATAATAACACATATATCTAGTGAACAATATCTTCTATTGAATAATGAAATAGGATGAAACTGTAAAACTGCATAACTGAAACACTTGCTCGAATGGTGGTAGCTATCTCTGAGAAGAGATGTGGCTACTACACGCATCTGTCTAAGTAGAATGAGTTACAGTGAGGCTCTAGAGGCATTTTTTATATTACTCATGAATTCCAAAACCCTATACATCGAAAAACCTAACCCTATGAGGTGAAACGTCAAAAGTCATGTGGGCCCCTATGGGTAAATTGGTACCTCAACTTCCTGGGGTTGTAACTTTTGCATACGACCTCCATTTTAGGCGCATGATAGCCCGTTGGAAAGGTATTTCAGAGAACTACGAATAACACCATCAAAATATGACTCTATTTACAGTCAACTATGGTGAGCCAAAAAAACACTTCTTAGGCCTCCAAAATGGCCCTGGAAGTACATCAAGATGTGATGACATGAAAACATACAAAATAAGCTAGTTGGATTAGGTGAGAGGCCACCGATATCCACCTAGAATATGTGTAGGGATTCAGACAACCCAAAAAGTGTACAACCCACAATTACAAAGAACTACAGAAGAACATCTTGAACTAAAAATGGAGAAGAGAATCCAGTTGGAATAGGTGGGTGGCCAGCAACAACCAACTATATCAGCAACCTGCTCCGATACCATTGATTCAGATTATTTTCAAACTAAAACTAAATGAGAGATATTACAATGAAATACACACAAAAATTTCTAGAAACAGAGAAATACAACAACACATGATTTCTATTAATGAAAAAATTGTACAGAGGCTGTAAACATATAGAGTGCAAGACTCGCTAGAATGGTGGAAACTTTATCTCTGAAGGCCTTTTCATGATAAACATGAATTCCAAAACCCTAGACATCCAAAAACCTAACCCTAGGAGATGAAGCGCCAAGATTCATGTGGGCCCCATTGGAGTAAGTTAGTACATTAACTTCCAGGGGTCATAACTTTTGCATACAATATCCGTTTTAGGGATGTGATAACCCATTAGAAAGGTCTTTTCAAAAAATACACATTATGCCATCAAAATTTGATTTCATCTACAGTTTGACTCTGGCAAGCCAAGAAAACAACGTTTAGGGCCCCAAAATGGCCCTAGAAGTACAAAAAGATGTATTGACATGAAAATTTTCAAAATAAGACAAGTGGAACAAGTGGGCGACCACCAATATCCACATGGATGTTGTGTAGGGCTTCAGGACAACCCCGGAAGTGCCAAACCCACAATTACAAAGAAATGTCCCCATTACAAAGAAATGTGTTGAACTGAAAACTGTCAAGATGAGCCAGTTGTAATTTGAAACAGGTGGGTGGCCACCAATATCCACATGTATCATGTGTACTCATTACATAACCATGAACATTAATGTGTTGGTAGTGAGTACTTATTACATAACCATGAATAATGTTGGTAAAACCATGAACAATGTTTATACATAAGACCACCAACATCCCTAGTAGTTACATGCATAAGACATGTTTCCCTTTAAATCACTTTGAGGTTAATCAAGTATTATAATTGTCACTACAACTTTAGAATATTTAAAAGAAAAAATGGAAATAAGTCCATTGCAAATTTACATTTCACCTTCCTCATCTTGTAAAAAATGTCAGAAAGAATTCACATTTCCTTTGTTTGTGACTCTCTCTAGAACATGTGAGTATAGGGATACAAAAGAAATATGTGCAATTGCATATAATTTTTATTTCTTTTAAATTATATGTAATGTGAATAAATTAAAAATAATGTACGAACCATAATTTATTTTTTATAGATTTTTAAATAAAATTATAATACTTATTTTTTTATGATCAAAGTAAATTATTTATTTTGATTTTATCTAGGATAATAACTTGAGTAGATCCATCTTATCTCCATATTTATCACACAAGMTGCAAACCTTTCCTCATGTTTTACWCAAATATTTACACCTTACTTGATCCSACCTCTCACATGATCAATATGGATTTATGATGGATCATTATATGTTGAGAATTTAATGAATTACACATCTCATCATATTAAGAAGAGCATCATTCAGATCTTTTAACTATAACAATTTTTTTACTTTCAATGTGTGTGTGTATAAGGTGGACATTGAAATAATTTATTTATGGAGGCACTCAAATTGTCTTTTTTATTAAATTTTTTAAATGCCACATGTCAACTTCATGTTAAGAATTGTGGGAATTACACATCTACATCATATATGTAGAAATCACTTATTGACGAAATAATATTTTTTCTCAACTATTTTATGATTAGGTACTTAATGTACAAGAACAAGATAAAAGAACATGGATGACAAGAGGCTCCCAAAATTTTCTTAAGTCTCTAGACAAAATCCACCAACGTCTCAACAAGGAAGAAGAGAATCAATATTGCTAAAATAATAGCTAATTATCATGAGGTGCATAGTAAAAATCTACGTTAGAAAATTGCCAAAACACCATGGAATGAAAGAATATATCATCTTTGTGACACTAAGAGGGTTGAATATAAAAATCACTTTATTAGATAGCCATCAACATCATCATAAACTTGGTATAAAAATATTAAAAATATTTCACTGAAGATGAACATTGAAATATTTGATTTATGATTAACATTAAAATATGTTTTGTTATTGATATTTTTTAAATGTATGAAAAGAATTACACATCTTAAGAAAATTTAACTAGATATTGAACATTGAAGGAATTACAGATATTAAAAAGTTATAAAAAAATTGTTTTTATAAATATATTTTGGATATGATTTTTATGCCTAAATTTCACTTCAAAGATATTTTATTATTTTAAGTTTAAAAAATCTATCATTCTTATTTTAGAAGTAAAGACTCAACCATTAGTAAAACTGTTAGTAAAATTCCCAGTTCGGTTAGAATAGAAATGTGATTTCTTAACTTCAAATTAGTTCGGTTAAAGTAGAAATGTGATTTCTTAACTTCAAGAATCAAAGACAAAGACAATGGAGAAGGTTATATTCCAAAATATCAATCTTATTAAATATACCATCATAACTAAATTTAATGAAAAAAGATAAATATCAATATTATTAAGTATACAATCCTAACTCAATTCAGTAGAAAATAGAAAAGGTGAAGTGATAATGAAATTAAATTAAGAAATAATTATATATATATATATTAATTAAAAAAACAAAAAACAAAAAAAAACACATATTTGTCAAAAGATAAATCTAAAATATCTTAGCAAAAATTTGGAAAATATGAGAATAATAAAATAAAGAATAAAAATCATCATTCACTTAAAATTTCAATTATATTAATATTAAATTTAATTTCAAAAAAAAATTCTTATTAACTAAAAAAATTATATTTTTTAGTTATTTAATAATAATATATATATTGCCCAAATAAGATAACGATAAAAATATGTATTGTAGAGGATTGTCTATGATAAAATTGATCTCATTTGTTGTTTTGTTGATTTTAGAAAAGTTTTTGATATTATGTCTAGGACAAACTTTTAGAATAGGTTAGCATAACTTAAATTCCCTTTCAACCAGTTAAGAATTGTTGGAATAAGGTTATATGAGAAATTTATTTCAATTTTAGGAACACTAAGTATTGATTGTAAGAATTAACTATAATATAGGAATCATGCAAGGTTGTCCCCTATCCCCTACCCTTTTCAAAATCTATATTGATAAGTTAGAAGATTTTTTGGAGGATGTCGGTTCTGCTAGCCTGAGTCTCATGAGTATAGTCATCATCCTCCTTATTTA
>JASDQU010026000.1:10892-21858 GCA_032191745.1 Picea mariana | reverse complement strand
TAAATTTTAAATATCTATTAAAACTCAATTATTGATTCATAATTTTTTTTTTGATATTTTATTATTATACTTACTATTTTTAAAATGGTGATAGATGACTTCCACCAAAAATTTTAAAATATATTTTGACGAACAAAACCATGCATGATGTGGTAAAACGCATATATTTTACCCTTGTTGGACTCTGATAAAAAGCATATATTTGACCCACCCTTGTTTGACTCAAAAGGTCAACTATTAGGTAAAATATACACAGAATAGAATTTATAGAAAATTATTAATCACTCATAGTTTTTGTTTTATTTTTTTGGCAAGTCTTTTAATAAGAACGCATTATGATATGATTTCCAAATAACCACTTTAAATATATTTTAACTTCATATTTATAAAACATAAAACATAACATGAGGAAAGGAACCTCCAAAATTTTAAATAACATTTATGATATGAATAATATATGTGATAGATTTGTTATATACACAATTATGATAGTTATTGATTTATTATTATTATTATTATTTATTATTATTATTACTTGATGTTTTATTATTATTTTAATATATTAAGTTTCATCAACATTTTTCTCATATTAAATTTTTCTCATATCAAATTGTAGAATATCTTTTATTTTAAATGTTAAAATAAAATATTTTATTTATAAAAATCACCTTAAACTTAAAAGAAAAAATTTTGTTGGTTTTACAATTTTTTTAATTGATAGAACATGTTATTGTTTTTTTAACTTTAAAATTTATTAAATGATAGATATTCATTTTCTAATTATTATTGTAAATTTATTTTAAGATTTTATGTATTAAAAATATAAAGTGATAATAACAAAATTTGAGATGCCAATCTTTTTATATTCAGAAGGGCATGAGAAAAGATGAATTTTCTTTAGTATGCTTTTACACGTGTAAGAGAAATTTTAAAAAATAATAAAATTACAAAAACAAATATCTTAAAAGTGATACTTTCAATTATTATTATATTGAATTAGTATATAGTGAATTATGTTGAATCAGTATAAATCTAATGTTAAATTAGTATGTACACTTCTATAAATTTGAAGATGTCATATTTGATGTTTAACTTAATTGTAATTTTAAAATTGAATTATTATTCTTATTTTTATTATTTTCTTTTTTTACTTATTATATATATATTTTTAATAAAAGTTAATATTTTTTTTTTTAATTTATACTCTTATACTTAAATATAGATTTGATATAACTTATCCATCTAAATAGTAAAAATCAACTTTATATACAATATAATCATATTTCTCTTATTAAAAAGGTTTACAAATTCTTATAATGAATGTGTCATTACAAAAAAATTACTTCATGTTATAATAAATGATTGTATACTTATTACTTCAAAACCATAGTTCGACATTACATAAATGGACTAAAACCATGTTTATTGGGTTAAGTCAAATTTAAATTATATCACAATCCCAAGTGAAATTAACAAAGACATGCACATTCCCGGATGGGGTGCCATGTAGCAATGGAAGGCCATGTAGGCTACCCTAGACCCAAGACATAAATATGGCAGGTCGTCTCCCTTCACCTCAGTCTTGAATGAAGGGAGGCCATTATTGCTTGCTGAGAAGGGGAGGCCAACTCCCTTGCGTGAGGATTATGGTGGCACCAATATGTGATTGCAGTGGATGGATCAATACACTTGCCATGTCAGGCCTGGGATTATCTCTCCCGATCAGACGAGGTTGGCTCCATTTCTCTCTCGCGCTTCACCAACCTGGATACTCCGAGAACGAGACTTGCGTGCAGTGGATTTTCATTGAGATTACCCATAGAATTATCAGTCCTCTTGGACTAGACATGCCAAGGGAGAGGGGCAAGCCGAGGTGAGGCCCAGCCTGGTATAGTCTAGCTTCCCAACAGAGGAGAGTACAACGGATGGAACAGGCCCTGTCCATATCTCAGACTCAGCACTGGGAGAAACCAAGAACATCGCCAATGGCATATGTCGAGGAGGATATTCCAAAGGAACCCATCCAGTCTCCTCTGGAATCTCTCCTCTTCATAGTTCCGGATGATATGCAATCCCCCAGCCATAACCCAACAAGCACAAGCGCCTAGGCTGTCATGGAGGGGGGCACATGTATAGTTGAGAAGAAATTCCTAGGGGAATTCCTCCATTTGGATTCTATTGCCTCAATTCAGGACACCAAAATCCAAGTTGGGATAGCGACGAAGGAGTTCAAGGCGATGGAGGTCAAGGACATTGTGCAGGAGGACGTGGGTGCTGAGGTGGAGGGACACCCAGTCTTGGCACCTCCACCACTGACTATACTCTCCCTAATTTCTTCCCTGCTCTGCCAAAATTCTTCAACTCATAGCAGCTCGAGCTCATCTTCGATATAAGGAGCCAGATGGTGGACCAGATACACTGGGACACCCTCATGCACCAGCGAATCAACATGCTTTATGATGCATTCTCAAATGCACTGAAAACTCAGTTCTTTCCGACCTGTGTGAGGCCTTTCGTGCTTTATATCAAGGAAGACCCTTTCACTGGAGCTTCGGATGACATGCCCCCAGGTGCTAATGTGTAATTTATTTGCTATGTATACCTCGCATATTCTCGACCCAAATCTTTGTACTACAATGATGAAGTTTTACAGTTTTGTCCTCTTTTTTCAGTTGATAATTTATCTTAGATTCATAGAACAGTTCAGTAAGAACATGAAACTTCCATCTGCTCTAGTTTCCATTTGACAGGGAAGATGATAAATATCTATTTTATCTAAAAGTATCACAGTCTCTACATATTCCAATTTCCACTAATTTGACAGAACAGATGCCAGATTGATAATATATGGTATTTTTGTACTATAAAAACACAATAATAGAAAACAATTTTTTTTTTTTAGAGATGCGCATACATGTACCAACATATATAATACCCAAATGTATAGATGATTTCCACCTAATTATCTTCGAGGGAATCTTACGTCATCTTAGTTCCTATGTTTTATAACATCCATTTACTAGTAATTGTAGTTTGGGATATTTTTGTTCATTGTTTCGATGTCTTAAAGTTGGGAACTAGGAAACTTTATCAATTGTTAATTTTTCCACGCTACTTTTGGATAGGTTCGTGGTCTTGAATGTATGCTAATTAGTATTTTACAATATTTACAAATTTTATTTTTAGTTTCATCTATAGAGTATGAATAAAGTTAATGATGATCTCCTGAAGAATCTAGAAATATTGTTCTTAAAACTTAATATTGATAAGTTTAGATTATTAGAAGATGATGTTAATAAATATATTTATGTTATAGAATTATTAATGTTAGATGTGAAGATATGCTTTACTGTACATTTCCTTTTACATTGGATGTAAACACAACCACATGATGTTGTTGGAGTTATTGTTAATTGAGTAGATTTTGAAACTATTATTTTAACAAAGTTTGATGATCAGGACTCTAGTGTCTGTATAGTTAAGAATTTAAAAAGTATCATAAGAATGAGTAAAACATTATTAACACCTTTCATAAAAAAAAAAATTCCAATGACCTTAAGATGAATTATTGACATATTATTAGAATTAAAACAGGTCAATAATATACAATTAAAATTTTGATCCAAAATAATTCCAATCAAGGGACCTTGAAAAGATATTTTTTTTTGGTTATTTTGACAAACCCCACAAAATGGAAGAGAAAATGTAAACATTGATTTCGAAGAGGAGAAAAGATTTGTTAAAAAATATATATATATATTGATAATCAAAAAGATCTAATGCAAAGGATTAAACAATATATATTGAGAGATTAAAAACATTTCAAATGACTTACTATTGAGGTAGAAAACATAGTGAAGAGAACATTTTCACTGTTCATCAAATCAAATATTAGGGAAAGACTTCAAAATGATTCATTATCATGATTGATCACATTGTTAATGATTCATTATCTTCATCTACAAGCAAAAGGAAGAAAGCGAGCCAAAGTGTTGTAGGATCATTTTCTTAAAAATGAAAGAAACACAAAAGCTAATAACGAAGTTGATGTGGTGGAAGAGATTCATGATGGAAAATATACATGTTTTTTCTCTATGAAGTAAACAAACATTATGTCTATTACTCCCATGTCCTCAAGTACTACAACGAAAACTTCTTCTTCCACTCATTTGACAACTTAATGAATTCCTCCATCCAAATATTAAACGAATTATTACATTGTTGATAATATGAACAATATTAAGGATAGCATTTATTCGCACTATTAACTCACTATTATCAGAGAATGGGAGATAATGTTAAAAACTGTACATGATATGATCTCTGCATATCATATCATGTATAGTTTTCAGATGTGGAACCTATTGAAACACACAACAATACTGAGAGGGGGGTTGAATTAGTGTTGTATTAACTTTTTTTTTTCTTCCATTTCAGCCATTTAATTTATTTTACAAGTGTGCACTAAATGAAAAACACATGCATAAATCAAAACAACCCAACAAACACAGTACAGCATGATTTTTATGTGAAACGCCAATGCGAGAAACAACCACATAACATCTTCTTTATATTCTTTTGCAAGCAACAACTTACAAATTATAATTTTTTTATCTCAACAGGAACCCACTTGTCATGGATAACGAGGACACCAATCCTGTCAGGAACCATCATGTCATAGAAAATGAGGACACCAATCCTCTTAGGCACCAAAAAATTACAAAATTGAGGATTCCAATACTCAGTGAGCTTCGACTCACCCTAGAACCACCCTGCCACTCTAAACTCAAAGAAATTTGTTTTCTAGCTAGACCTATCAACAAAAGGAAAAATGGGCAAATTTATATTTTTGTTTCTTCGAACAATTACAATTTTTTTTTCACCACACATGACTCAATCAAAGTGCATCCATATTTATAGTATTTTTTCTGAGTTCACCTCTCTGTATGCGTATGTGTAACATAATATCCCTAGGTAGTGCCCCATTTTTATTATAAATCATAATCATATTTATAAGTTGGTGAACCAAGTGTATATAAGTTGGTGGGCTTATGTGTTTATTAGGTCGGAGAGCCTAAGTGTTAAAGGCTAGGAGCTTGATTTGGTATATGTAATAATGCAGATCATTAATAAAATATAAACATCACTGCGTGCAGACCGTCCACGAAGAAAGAGTGATGGGGGACTAAGCTTCCACAAGGTTGGGTAAGGGAGGAGGCTAAGTGTGTGGGCCTAGGGGATAATTTAGGGGGCTTACCTCTAAAGAGGATAATAATATATTATTATTTCCTGAAGGCTAAGGTGGACATGTTGAGTCTTGTCCTAAGTTCTTGTAAAGGGAACGTGTGCCTAGTGGAACTCATGCGGCTTGAGGAAGACAAGTGTCAACCTGGGCACATGCATTTAAGACTGATGAGTCAGCTGTGTTGGACGTCGCTCTCTTATTCTTCCATCCTCATCTTAAGTTCACGGGGATCTCCGTTTGAGCCCATTTTGTGTTTGCGTCAGACCTCTGCATAACGATGCACCTCTAGAAATCAGATCCGTGAAGCCGACCTGCGTGATTCCATGAACCCAAGGAGAACCGCGAACTGACCCGCATCTTTTGTGAAACCTGAGCATCCCATAATTGTCTATGTCGTGTGTGTTATAATTGTTGGTTGTTGTGTCCATGCAGTTCCTTGGCTGAGTATGGCTTATTGTCGTTGTTTGTTCCTTGTTGAGCTTTGTTGTTTCCCTCCTTGTGCAGGAACGGAGTTGAAGAAGCGGGTTGTCAAGCCTGTGGTTGAAGAGGTAGGTTGTTAGGCCTATGAGAAACTCTCCCAGGTGAGAGAGTTTGTTAGGAAGTGGTTTTCTCCTAGAGAGAGTCCAGCACAAGCTACGGAGCTCTGAGAATTCTTGATCCGGTCTATTACTGAGACCTAGAGAGGGAGGTGAAGCAGTCTATGGAATGTGTGAAAGTGAAGGTGTGTACTCCCGGGTGGAACAGGAATGTGAGGAATGAGATTTTGTGAGTAGTGGTCGTAAGAAGGCTCTTGGAGAGAATCCTTTTGGTTTCATTGTGCAGTTTTCTGTAACCTCAGCATATTCTAGGATTCCCTTTCCCTGGGTGGATCTTGGTCCTAGCTCAGCGGTGACCCACTGTTGAGCGTGATAAGCAACATGGTATATGGATGGGAGGTCCATGGAAGGTCTGCACATAGTTGGCAGATTTACTCTAGCTAAAAGATAAGTATCATTTGCCTGCTTAATTTTATGTTATGCATGCATGTGATGTTGTAATGTTATCATGTATTCCATTGCGTATTTGAATTTCTATCTATTACAATTGAATATGTATGGTAGCAGTAACTATGTGTTATGTGTTTTATTTTGATTAAAATGCATGTTATATATTTATATGTGAATGTTCCATAGTGGTAGCATTACCTGGTCTCTATGGAGGGTCAGGGATGCTACAATTTGGTATCCCAGCTAAGTTAGAGCTGAGTAGTGGCATTGCCTAGGCTGGTTGATGGCTAGGGATGTTACAAAATGGTATCAGAGAAACCAAGGCTAAGTTAAGGTTTTGTAGGTAGAATTGTCCATCTGGTTGATGGTCGGGGATGTTACAAAATGGTATCATAGCATGGTTACAACACTGAGTCTGGATGGGCCATGTTAGTGGAAATTGAAGAAAGAGTTTCGAAAGGAGTTATTGTTGAAATGGACAAAACTCAAGTTCTAACTCAAGCTTTCAGCGCGGCTCTTGGATGGGACGAATAAGTGGTCATTGGACCCAAGGTTTCAAGAGGAAATTGTGTCTGGAGGACCAATTTTGAACCTTAGAACCTTCCTGAGTGCCAAGAAGTTACCTTGGTCGTCTTATGAAGCTCAAGAGGAGTAGCGGTGTCATAAAACCACGATAGATGTGGTATTGGGCCATCGAGTAATGTGGGTCTTAGGATCTATTCGAGAGAAGTAGAATCCTTCACGAACGTCATATTTGGTAATGTTAAGAGGCAGTTAGCTGTGAATTCCTTTGGAAATCGGTAGAGTCACACAGTCAGTTCTATGTAGTAGGATCTGTTCAGAAGGAAGGGAAATCCCTTACGACCATCAAATCTGTGGAAGGTATAGAGGAGTTAACTGGGAAACCCTTCAGACTTCACGACTTCAGTGAAGTCTGATGCCAGAAACAAGAGAAGGGTCGAAGCCCGAAAATTCGAAGTGACGTGGTATGGTGATGTCACTTGGTTTGAAATGGACACATGGATTGTGCACCACATGTCAGTGGGTTTTAAAACCTTATAAGTTTTAAATTCCATATGGAACTTGACGTGTGACACCCATCTGATTGGGCCACAAGTTAACTGCTAGTATCATGCCATGTGGCACCCCGTATGAGCATGGTTAGTGGGGCCAAGGTTTTGTAATGAAGTTAAGGGTTGGAGGACCCACAMTGGCRTTGTTCATGATACATCAAGATCAAYGGCTAGGAGACRTTGCRGAGACCCAAGTTCCAAGGAAGCTAATTCTCCAAGGTGGTCTCRCAATCCAAACTGCGGTTTCACTGGGGGGTTATGTGTGATCATTAGAATAATTGYGGGATGAAAGGAAGGTTTCTCCAAACCACCATTGCATGCTCCCACAATWKAAAAAACGTTAATTAATGTGACGTAATGACATCACCAAAGGTGATTGGGAAGGTTAGCAGATTAATAGTTTGGATGTATGAATGCGATATCCTCCGAAGCTCTAAAGTCCCAAAGACCTGAAGACCTAGAAATCAGACACCTGAGGTTCCATAGTAAGTGTCAGTCGTCGGATGCTGAGTAGATGTGTACGGTTGATCCTCCCTACTTCACGAGTTCGGTAATCCAAAACTCTGAGAGATTGTTGTGTGGTGCTTTGAAAACTTCTGAAGTCGAAGGCTCGAGTAAGCACCTAGTGATATAGCGCTTGGTCATGGCCCGTGATCACATGAATTGGGGACTGAGAGAAAGGAGCTAGTGCCTGAAAATGATTACAGAGTAGAGAAGAACTTAGAAATAAAATGAAATCTAAACGTTTTCTTAAATCAGATTGGTTTGAATGCATAAACTGGTGAAGTATTGAATAAGTTTCAATTTTTTCTCTTCTTTGAGTTTTCGAATGAAAGAAGTGCACATTTTGTGAAAAGGAGTGCATTGACAGAGGTAAGTTAACCTTAGAGAAGCTCATGAGAGATATCGTTGAACCTTCATCAACAAAAGTTCAAGGAGTGCACAAGAAGAACTCTGTGTTGAGTTCATAGAGAGATAGAGTCACCGAGAACTCTGTAGGGTCCTGCCATGCGGGCATCAAGTGAGCACAAGTGTGCATAGAGAGAACTCTTTTTCGAGTTCAGGGAGAAGAGTATCATAGGAAGATACTCACAAAGTTGTTGAACACTCTGTAGAAAACACTCAGCAAGGTGTTCTTTGAGTAGAAGGTTTTCAGGAGGGAACAAAGTTTTCTTTTGAAAGGAAACAGAAGGGCCAAGACCCTTAGGAGACTGAGTAAATCGAAAATATCATAAGCGATAACGCAAGAGTGCGTAGGATTCTGACTTATTCCAAGTACTAAATCTTAGAAGAGATAACTATTATGAGAGAGAAGACTAGATCCAAGAGGTGGACTCATAGGAGAAAGGTCAAAGGCCAAAGCCTTTGGACACTGAAAAAATATTCGAAGGCATAAGAAGTCAAAATCCCAGGAGGAGGAGCGACAAAAACCATCAGGTTGGTTGTGGGGAGGAGCCTGGACCACTAGATCAACATCCAACAGAACAAAGGAAGCATAGAGGAGAGGAACATATCCCATCTGTTGGGTCTGAGAATGAAGGACTAGCAACCATTGGATCCATAGGTAAGTGCACGAGACTTAACACTTATGTGCGCATGAGAGTGGACTTGTCAAAGTCCTAAAGTCCTGAATTGATTTGGGACTGTCGATCATCAAGGAGGACAAGTGGCGTAATATCCACAACTTTGGAAGTTTGTGGACAAGGAGGAGAAATAACCAAAGTAAATCTTGGTCATTGATCTGAAAGTGGACGTGTGGCGCCATATCTGGAACTCCAGGTACAGAGTACTCCGGAGAAAAGAAGAGGTTGAAAGCATAGAAGTCGTGAAGGAGATATCGATTGTTGATCAAGAAGGAGGTTGAAGGACCGTTGATCTGGTCTTGGTCGGAAAGAGCCGAAGTCCCGAAGAGAATCAAGGTCGTTGATTTGGAGAGGATGTGTGGTAGAATATTTTTCACTCCGAGGAAATTCACTCTGGAGATTTGTGTGTGTGGAAACGTGATAACTTCCGAAGACTAGAGAGCTGGAGTTCATCAGAACCGTCCGATTGTTAAGGACATGTGTCAATAGATCTTCTACTCTGAAATATTTCCATATGAGAAAAGTAGATAGTTGAGAGTTGAAACTCCCGAGGGCTGGAGAGTTGTAATCAACCGTAGACGTTGATTTGGAAGGGAGCTATGTGTCGACAGATTGTGGATATTTGAGCTCATGCGTGAAAGGCAAAAAAAAAGAAAGGTCATTGATTGGACAGATGGACAAAGACAGTTAAAGATGAAACAACAGTCGTTGATCGAGAGGTATCGCCAATGAATTGGAGATCGGCGGATGAGCTGGATTGTGGGGCCAGAAATTGCTTGGATGTTAAAAATCTGAGAGTGAGTTGCAATTTATACCATGGTTTTAACAAAGTGATACATGGCAACTGGAGGTGAATTGCGAGGTGAAAAGTGGGTTTTCCTAAAACCATTCTTTCCCACACCTACAATCACATTTTTCCATGAGGTCATAGCCCATGGTCTTACGAAGGAAAGGGATAATGAAAAAGGGGCTAGTGCCTGAAACATGGAGTTTTGGAAGTGCACAGGAATAGCCCGCGGGTCTGTTAGGACCTGTGCCTAAAGGAAAAAATGGGGCATGTGTATAATTTTTTTGGGTTCAATCACGAGCTCGAAGAGTCAATTCGACTGAGACGATTGAAAGATACTTTGACCGGGAGATCAGTAGACCCCACTGATGTGGGGGAACTATGTCGAAAGTTCTTAGGGAAGGAATAATCATGCACAGTGATCACAATGAGATCACAAGAAGATTCAGGAATCTGAGAAGAATTGTAGACTTCTAGGATCAACAAGGAAAAGTTGCACATGGGAAAGAAGTTGTTACAATTTTTGTGGCAGCAAGTATGTTACGACTTGCTGAGTGATCCAGAGGAAAGAATGCATGCATGTTTTCAAGTGTTGTTGGTGATGTTGTTGCATAAGGAGGGAAGAAACAAAGAGTTGAAGTGTTGGTTATAATTTTGATAAAAGAAGAATGAAATCTTCTATTTCCATCAGAATTTCAGGTAGTATAAAATTTATTAATGGCAGTCATGAAGTTATGAGTTTTCATTACTCTTTTTGTATAATTGCTAAAATGAAGTTTAGATAAGAATTTCCTTGGCTAGAGTTATTATATAAAATCACATGATTATATTATTGAATGAACACCACTGGATGTGGTAAAGGATGGAGGCCTGTATTAGTTCAAATCATTTTAGATTATGAATGCACACACTGGCATAGTAGAATGTCATGTTAATTTGGTTCTGGGGTGATAACCAAAGAATTAAAAGAGAATAACTTGTTATAGGAATGAATGCCAGTAAGCTATTCATGTATGAGACCAGGAACTGGTTGGATATGGAAAGGTATGGATATGGAAAGGTTATGAACCACACAGGTACTAAAATATTCCTACCTTTAAATAAAACTTGGACTACAACATTTTTTCTAACACTAATGAACACCATAGAATTATATTCTTGGTGTAGTGTTCGGTTCGAAAAGGAAGGTATCTAATTAATTGGGAAGACAATAAGAAGTGTGTGGAGAATGTGTCAACACATTGGCCAGAATTCCAACTTATTGATGGTGAGATACATGACTAAGATAAAGA
>JASDQU010025998.1:0-29769 GCA_032191745.1 Picea mariana | reverse complement strand
AGTTGGTGCTGTAGTAAAAGGAAGTCGGGGCTTTCACCCAGTGGGTGCTGGGATTCTGTGGGAGTTGGTGCTCTCAGCCGGTTGGTGCTGGCAATCAGAGGTTGTAGCCTCTATGAGTTGGTGCTCATAAAAGATGAGTTGTAACGAAGTTGGTGCTTGCTTAACATCTTAAGAAGACGAGGTTTTTTCTCGGGTTGGGTTTCCTCTTGAAAAATCTGTGTCTCATAATTGTGAATGAATGTTGTGTGTGTGATTGTTGTTCTTTATGATATATGCTTTATGTTTACAACACTGGTTTTCACAGTAAAGACTTACTGCCACTAAGATTAATGATTCGAAGTTAAAAATGAGAGAAATGGTTAATAATTTACAATAACTGATTCACCCGCCCCCCCTCTTAGTTATTTCATACCTGTAACAATTATAACCTATAAAAATATTCCATGAAGAAAAGTATTTCCAAGAGTTAAGAAGAAAAATATAAGATATGGAATGAAAAGCAAATAGAAGAAAAGGAACATAATGTAAGGTATCCTTATATGACAAGAATAAATTAATCCAAAATCCCAGATATATATTGGAGATTATAAATTTATACAATAGTGTACATACTTAACAAATCATGACTTAGAGTTAACCACAAAAAAAAATAACATATCCGATGTGGTTTGGTAGACCAACACCAATTAAACACTTCAGATTTTTTTGGAGAAAATGCTACATAAAGAGAGATGATGATAATATAGGAAACTTTGATTGCATATCAGATGAAGGGATAATTCATGGTTACTCATCCAACAAAAGGGCCTACAAATGTTATAGTCTAAGGCTACACAAGATTTTTGAAAGTGAAAATGCAAAAGTGGATGATCTAAAAACAAAAAGAATCAAATCTCAAGATAATCCACAATTTGATAAAATCATAAGAGATGATGATGTTAAAGAAATTAAATAAATACAAGAGGATGAATCACAAAGTGAAGATGAAAAGGAAGAGTGAGAATCACCAAGACAAGATACAAAAGAACCATTTAGCAGAATACTAAGAAATCATCATGAAAGTCAAATCCTTGATAACAAAAGTGTTAGAGTTGAAACAAGAAGAAAAATAACATATGAATCAAAACAAGCATTGCTCTCCCTAATAGAACCCAAAATATTTTCATAGGCCAACAAATATGAAGACTGGATCAAAGACATGAATGAAGAGCTTGATCCAATAGAGAAAAATCATACCTAGGAACTTGTCCTAGGACCAAAGAACAAAAATGTGATAGGACCCAAGTGGATTTTAAAAAATAAATTTAATGAAGATGGTCAAGTTATAAAGAATAAAGAAAGATTAGTGTGCAACGGATATGCACAAGTAGAAGGGATTGACTTTAAATAAACCTTCTCTCTTGTTGCAAGAATGGGATCCATCATATTATTTCTAGAATATTCATGCTTTAAGAATATCAAAGTCTATCATATGGATGTAAAGTCTAGATTTCTTAATGTAGACCTAAAAGAAGAAGTCTACACATAACAACGAGAAGGATTTGAACAACCAGGAAAAGAAGAACAAGTGCACATATTAAAGAAGGCACTCTATGGCATTAAACAATCACCCAGAGCATCGTATGCAAGATTGGATAAGTACCTTCTACAACAAGGATTCAAAAGAGGCATGTATAAAAACAATATCTATCTTAGAATTTAAAAAAGGAAGTTTGTTAGTCACAATGCTCTATGTGATTGACATCATATTTGGCTACAACAATAATGAATCAAGTTAAAAATTTTCTCAAGAAATGTCAAAAGACTTTGAAATTTCTATAATTGGAGAGATCAATTTCTTACTTGGACTTCAAATCACTCAATCATCGAAAGGAATGTTTATTACTCAGTCCAAATACCTGAAAGAGATACTTAAGAAGTTTGTAATGGCTGAAAGTGCACCTATTAGCACTCCAATGACAATCAGTTGCAAACTCAGCAAGGAAGATGAGTTACCTTCTGTAGATTCAACTCTCTATAGATATATGTTTAGGAGCCTACTATATTTGAATGTATCTAGACCTTATATCATGTAGTCAGTAGGAATGGTGGCAAGATTTCAATCATGTCCCAAGGAATCACTTGTGATGGATGTCAAGAGAATATTTAGATATCTTAAGGGAACATCATACTTTGGCTTATGGTATCCAAGGAATAAAGGATTTGAATTAATTGCCTGAACATATGTTGATTAGGCTGGTAGTGTGGATGACAAAAAGAGCACTAGTGGAAGTGCATTTTTCATAARAGAATTTCTAATATCATGGTCAAGTAGAAAACAATCATCATTTCATTATCTACAGCAGAGGCTGAATATATTGCAGTTGTTGAATGTTGCACTCAAATATTATGGATGATAAAAACATTGGAGGATATTAAAATTGAATGTAATCAGACGATATCTATCTATTGTGGAAATACAAKTTCCATCAACATCTCCAAGAATCCAGTCGTGCATGAAATGACCAAACATATACCCATCAAGTATCATTTCTTGAGAGAGAAAGTTAKTGAAAAAATGGTTATCTTGGACTATTTTGGTTCAAATTAGTAGATATAAGACATATTCACCAAACCCTTGCCTATAGAAGCATTTGAACATCTAAGAAAAAAGMTGGGAGTAATCTCCCTACAATAAAAAAATAAAAAAATTCATGATGACAGGGGGATAAATGTTTACAGGCGAGCAAGAAGAAAAATGACAAGTACTGTCATTCAAAACAAAATAAGGTTGATCAACAGACAACCAGTGATGGACCTCATTCTAGTTTCAAAGGCCTTGACATTGATCTCAAAGGGGGAGAAAACAATTGTAAAATGATTACTCATTGTTAAGGGAACATTTTGTTTTACGATGTGTTGTCATCAATACCAAAGAGGGAGATTGATGGAAATACCACATTGGAATTGATGTGAACATGAAGACAAGAAGTACCATAGTGGTGTATGACATGGAACTATAGGAAAATCTACAGTAATATTGAGTTACATGAACATAGTGCACTACCAGAATATAGGGGATCTCCTGGTCGAGTGCTTTGAAAGAATGAAACAATGAAACAATTTCAATTACTATATTGGTCAAGTAAAGTTGTCCTAGTGACTGTATATTGTGTTGAGACAGGATCACAATGAACAAAACAAATATTGGTGAGTCACCCTCTTGAATACTTTCTTGCACACTATCACTTCAGACTGTAGTCGAAAGGAAATTTGTTGAGGCATCACCGAGAACCCTTGATTTTGAAGGGTTTGAGCAATAGGTGCAAGATTTCTATGCTATCCCCTTCCTTCATATGTCCTCAAGCTGTAATCTTTTCTCTCGCAAACCAAGATTTTGGGTTTCGCGACTTTGGAGGTTGGCTTACCTCTATTTCTCCGATTCTAGATTTCCCAATATTATCTTTCTAGATGAACAATATGGATCCCTCCTTCAATCAACGGTTGTGATCCTTTCGTAAACTCTAACTTCACAAGTTGCAAGTCAGTGAAACGCTGACCTCTTTCCAAACATCCCTTCTCGATGGATGACTAGGATCAAATCGCGGCTTCACGTATCGGGTATTTGGATATGATTCAACCATGAATCTTCTGATTCCTGAACTCCCTAAGGAATTAGATCAAAGGTCCATGATCTCTCGTTATCCAATGGTCTAGATACTTTCTCGCGAATCAAGTCTTTCCCAATCCTTGATTTCCCAAAATTCACCCGCATCAAATCAATGGTCCGTAATCCTCCATGATCCAGCGACTGTGATCAAATCACGAGTTTATGTTTCACGAGTTCTCACAACTCTTGCCTTTTAATTTCCTGATGTGAGAGTCAGGGAAATGTTGATCTTCTTCCATGTTTCCTTCCCAGCACCAAAAACTAGGATCAACTCCACTCTTTCCCTTGCGAATATTCCGAAGTCTAAATCCTCGAACTCTCGGATCTGCTTCCATCTGTCTACCCTAACGATGGACGGTTCCAATGATTTTGGAACTTCGGGACCTGGAAAAATCCATTCTCCTGTTTACTTTCGAAGGGTTTAACCCTCATACACCTTACCTGGATCCAACGGATGTTGGTCCTCGCACTCATATCTGACGGTCGATATCCGATCTCTTCTTGTGCACTCTTCTAATTGTATGGAAGTGAATTCCCATGGTCCAGATCTCTCACAGTGCTCGATCCAACGGTCACTGCTACTCCTCCTTCTGAGCTTTCACTTTCTTCCCTAACTTTGAAGATTTCATATGTTTTGAAGGCCTCAGCCCTCGATCTACCTTCTGTGAGCCCTAATATATGGGTCTCTACTTCCACTTTCCTTACAGAGCTTACAAACTTAAAACAAGTTCTCCTCTTAGACCTCATATACACTCTTAAAAATCGCTTATCTCTTCTGATCTTGGTTCTTAGGGGATTTTGAATTCCCACATACTTTTGCGTTAATCTGCTCGCATCAGATCGACACTCCATGACCTTCCTTAATACAACAGTCTATATCACATTGTAAATTCAGGTTTCAGAAGTTTAGTCGTGCCAATGTGAGGATCTCTCAATGTGTGAATCCCCGATCTCACCAATCTGACAGTCAAGGAGGGTCTCGATAGATCCTTAGATCTACAGTCTAGATCACATCGCAACTTCAAGTTTCGGGAATTTAGTCGCACCAACGTGAGAATCTCTCGATGTGAGAACCCTCGATCTCACCAATCTGATGGTCAAGGAGGGTCCTCATAGATCCTAGATATATGGTCCAGAACACATCACAACTTTGGGTTTCAGGATTTTAGTTGCACCAATGTGAGAATATCCTGATATGTGAATTTGAGAAGACTAAAGGAGTCAAGATGTTAACACCTGCGCCTCTTCTTCAAATCTAACGGTCATGACAGACCCTGGGTTCTCCCAAATAAACATCATCCGTTCATCTTATAAACAAAAGGATATTCCCTTTTGATACTTGAACCTCATTGTTCTTTCTGAACTTTGTTGGCTCTGAAGGAATTAAGGGTTTTTCACTCTTTCTTTTGAACGTAATTCTTGAAAGTGTTATTCCACACACTCCTTATGTTCATTCCTCAAATCTAGGACTTAAGATGGCCTCGGTCTCTGCCCATATTGCAGAGACTCGGTGCATACCTCCACTACCTCTCCTGATATTATTAGACTCATTCCTCGCAGTGATTGCGGGGTTCAACCTCTGCAATCAAGGAAGTACTCATGCGACTCTAGGATGGTGAAGAAATTATTTGGGAAAGTGCTTCCAAGGAATTAAACTAGAGCATAAGGAAATCAATAAGATATGAAAGTTCTCAAGGAATGAAGGCATAGTTCTAACTTAATCATTCAATACATAAACCATTATAGGCATATAAATACAAGTCATGCATTCATTATTTCCAATTCAAAGCACAAGGCATAAAAAAACTTATCAGAACCATAAGGTGTGATGTGACTGTTGAGAGAGGTGTGATGTGACTGGCCACCCCCGAGCTTAGGCCACAATGCTTTGATATTTAATCTCTCACTTATAGCTCAATGGAAGTTAGGGACGAAGGTTACTCTCCTTCTCCCTATACAAGAATAGATGAGGATGAAGGTTACTCTCCTTCTCCTGAATTAGTCTCTATTCTCTGTGATCAGAGCTCACTTTCTCTTTCAATCCTTCCTCTAACCCGAGAGTTTCCGCTCTCATCTTTGCATTCTTTGTAGGCCCTCCCCCTACCAACACCATGCTTCCTTTCTTTCCTTCCTCAACAAGATTGTGTGTGGCTCAAAATCCCTCTCTGTGGTCAGGTCTGGAAGCCTTATGGATGGGTGGTCTGCCCCATCCCCTCATTATCTCTTGAGGAGGCCTTCCCACCTACCATCCTGAATGTAATGCACTTCGGGTCAGAGGGTTGTTCTGATCTTGAGCAATTAAAACCAGCATAGTACTAGTTCGGTGGAGGTTAACGAAACCATTCTGGGTCCCCTCCACCCTATTTTCCTTAGCAATCATGGTCTCTCTTATCACATCCCCTTCTCAGCAGTCATGCAACACGTTTCCATTATCTATTAAAATAATAGGTTTTACATTCATCAACCTTCATACAAATGTCCACCAAATAAAACATTCACACTTTGAGTTTTCCATAGTTCTTGGACAATAAATTTATATCTACGGACTTGGGGAAATAGGGTGTTACAATTCCCTCCCCCTTATAGGAATCATCATCCTCGATGTTCTATCTATCAACATGATAGGTATGTACAGAAGTAAAAAAAATCAAATATTCCTCTCTCATGCCATATTCCATTTCCCACGTAGCCTCATCTGGGCCAAAGTGCTTCCATTTCACATTGACCTGTAGAATGGTTCGGTTCCTGAGTGATGTTTCCTTCCTGTCTAGTATGCATTGGGGTTCTAGCAGGAATTCTCCCTCTAGTTCCACCTAGATCACAAACCAGTCAATTATATGATTAGCATCAAGTACATATGTATTCAATAATTAAACATGGAAAACATTATGTGCCTTTACTCTGGGAGGAAGTGTTATCCTATAGGCTACAGGTCCCACTCTATATAATACTTCAAAGGGTCCACAATACCAAGGTGCCAACTTCGCATAGGCTCCCATTCTCAGAGAATTATTTCGGGCTCTAAATCTAAGATAGACATGGTCTCCGACTTTGAACTCTCGGGGATTTCTCTTTCTGTCGGCGTAACTTTTATGTTGGTCCTGAGAAATTTTCAGATTTTTCCTTGTATTCACCACTTGTTGTTCCATTTCTTTCATCATGCCGGGTCTTATTGTAGTTATGTCCACTATATTACTCCACCTTATTGGAATCTTGCACTATCTACCATAGAGGACTTCAAAAGGGATCATCTTCAAGGATCCCTGATAACTATTGTTGTATGCAAAATCTATCAATGGTAGGTAGTCTTCCCAATTCTTAGGATGATGCATTACATGCATCCTTAACATGTCCTCTACTATTTCATTCACTCTTTCTATATGCCCGTCGGTTTGAGGGTGATAAGCTATGATGAATAGTAATTTTGTCTCCAGACCGACCATTAGGGGTTTCCAAAAGTTTGAAGTGAACTTGGCATCTCAGTCAGATACAATTTCCTTGGGCATGCCATGCAGTCTAAATATCTCCTTAATGAATATGTTGGAAATATCTATGGCCTTGCAAGTTGATTTGACAGGAATGAAATGAAAAGAATTTCTTAGTTTGTACACCATGACCAAGATGGAATCATTTTGCTTGGTTGAATTTGGTAATTCGGTGATAACATCCATGGAGATGGTTTCCCATTTCCATTATGGGATCTGTAGGGGTTGTAATAATCCTGATGGATGTCGGTGCTTTGCCTTAACTTGCTGGAATTCTAGGCACGTAGCTAGGTAGTTAGCTATGTCCTTTTTTAAGCCAGGGCAATAGAATTGTTTCTTAGTGGTTGTGATCATCTTCTGATATCCTAGGTGAACAATATATGGTCTCTTATGCAGTTCATCCATTATGAACCTCTTCAATTTGTCATAGTTCGGAATATACAATCTGTTTCTGTAAGTCAGTAACCCTTCCTAGAGTATTTGGTATACTTTGTACTTTTATTTTCTTTGGTAAGAGTTCATGGTCTTGAAGAATGCATTAGTCTTTTGTGAATTTCTGACTCTTTCCTTGACATTTGTCTCATAGGTGCTTACTTCTTCCAAATGAATCATTATTATACTTCTGCTAACGGCATTGGCCACCCTATTTTCCTTTCCTTTGATGTGTTTGATTTTGAAATCAAGCTCACTATGAAGATCCATCCACCTAGCTTTCCTGGAATTGAGCTTTCGTTGACCAAATAGGTGCCTCAACCCAAAATGGTCTTTCATAAGAAAAAATCTCCTTCCCAGGAGGTAGTGCCTCCACATTTTTAAAGCATGTAATATGGCAACCAACTCTAGGTCATGGATCACATAATTGATTTCATGCTCATTTAATTTTCAGGATGTGTATCAAATTACACGTCCCTATTGCATAAGGAATCCTTTGAGTCCTTCCTTGGAGGCATCTGTACACACGAGGAAATCATTGTCTGGGTCTGCAATCTTCAGCATGAGTGCATGGATCAGGAGGTGTTTCAATTCCTGAAATCTTTCTTCACATTTTGATGTCCAAATGAATTTGATCCTCTTTTTTTGAAGCGCAGTGATTGGACAACCAATCTTGGAAAATCCTTTTATGAACCTTCTATAGTATCCTACTAAGCCCATGAAGGATCTGATGTCTGATACATCCTTTGGGTTAGGCCATTCCATAATAGATCTGATCTTATTGGGGTCCACTACCTTAGAAATTACATGGCCTAAATAATGGACTTGCTTCTGAAAGAAGTCACACTTGATAAACTTAGCATAGAGGTGATTCTCTCTTAGTACTTGAAGTAGGAGCCTAAGATGTTCTTCGTGCTCCTCCCTATTCTTGGATTATATTAGGATATCATCAATGAAAACCAATACAAATTTGTCCAAAAATTTTCTAAGTACATTATTCATCAAGCACATAAAAGTGGTGGGGGTATTGGTTAACCCAAATGGAACCACCACGAATTCATAGTGACCATACCTCATTCTAAAGGTTGTTTTTTGGATGTCTTCATCCTTAATATGGAATTAGTGGTATCTAGTCCTTAAGTCGATCTTTGAGAAGATGGAATCGCCTCCCAATTGGTCAAAAAGGTCATCGATTCTTGGTAAGGGGTACTTGTTATTTATGGTTGTCTTATTGAGTTGTCTGTAATCTATGCACAGTCATAGTGTGCCATCGTTCTTTTTCAAAAACAACACAGGCACTCCCCACAGAGATACACTGGGTCAGATGTAGCCTTTGTCCATCATCTCCTTTAGCTATAGCTTAATCTCAACCAGCTCTAGTGTGCTCATCCTATATGGCGTTCTAGATGACGGTACCACTCCTGGTGTAAGCTCTATCAAGAAATCAATATCCCCTCTCAGAGGTAGACCTGGTACTTCTTCGAGGAACATGTCCTTGTATTCCCTTAATATGGGGCAGTCCTCTAGGTTTGGTTTGTCGTCCTCAACAAATTCCAACACCTATATTGCATATAAGGAACACCCTTTTCTGTAATACTTCTTCATTTGAATGGCCAATATTTGTCTCATTGAGATAGGATTCTGAATCCCTTGGAGGGTCATCATTCTCCCTTCTTCATTTACACATTCTAAAGTTTTATGATAATAGTCCACTTTAGTTTTATAAGTAGCCAACCAATCCATACCAATCAACAATTCATATGAACCCAAGGGAAGTACGTTAAGGGTTGCTCAGGTGGGCAATCCACCCATGATGAATTGACACGTTAGTATGGCCTTTGCCACCTTTCTTTTGGTCCCAGTGGATAACTGGACCAACCACGGTTTAACATGTCTAATTGGTTGCAGTTTACACTTATCAACATCTTTAGCGGCCACATAACTCAAATTAGAACTTCGATCAATTAAAATAGAAACTAAATGGTTGGCGATCATACCTTCCATTTCCACTACTAAAGCTTGGTGGTCGAATTAATTATTGTCCAAGGATGCATAGTTTCATGGCATGATCCTAGCCACATCATTGACAGTGATAGTTTCTTGGATATTGTAGTCTCTCTTATTATTCTGTTGTCTATGTGGGTAGTCCCTCAATTTATGATCTTCTCCACAACCCCAACATTTTAAGGGTTCCTTCTTTGAGGTTATTGGTCTTTGTTGGGACTGTCTTAAAAGGTTTATTTCCACTTTGAGAGGGGGAATTTTTCTGATTACACTTCTAGTGGGAAGGCTCCCTCTAGAATATTTTCCATAGTTCTTAAATCTTGAGGATGTAAACCCTTTCTTCTAAAATCTCGAACTATTCTTCTTCTTCCAGTCCTCATGGGGTCTTGTCTTACTCCCAAATTGTTCATAACAATACCTTCCCTTCTGGATAGCTTCTTCTAAGGTCTTTGGTTCATCGAACTCAATCTCATCCCAGTAGGTCTGAGGTAACCCACTAATGAATTGCTGCATTTTTTATTTTTCATCTTTTATGTAGGGTCCATAACTCAATATTTCAAGGAATTTATTGACAAATCCATTTATGGTGAGCTGCCCCAGCCGGAGCTCATAGAATTCCTTAGTTTTCCCATCCATGTATTTTTTATGATAGATACTGATTCCTGAAGTATTTCTCAAATTGTTTCCATGACAAGTCCTTCTCATGGAATCCTTTCACATTCCTAAGGTCTTCCCACCATATGGAAGCATTTCCATTAAGGTTGAAGATGGCTATTCAAGCCTTCAAGTTTTGAGAGTAGTCATGGTCTCTGAAATACTTCTTTAAACCAAGCAACCAAGCTTCCACCTCTTCTCCCTTCTTAGTCTCTCCATCGAAAGAGGGTGGTTTGGCTTTCTTGAACTCTTCAGGACTATGGGTTTTGGAATGCTTTCGTTTCTTTCCTTTCTTATGAGGATGCGAGCTAGCCCTACTACTAGAAGATCCTTCAAAGTTGTCATCTTCCTTTCCAGAGGAATCTCTCGATGAGTGTCCCCTGCCTCTAGGTTGGACCTTCTTTGTGGTACTTTTCCCAGTGGGGTCACTTAGGGAGTCATGTTTTTGGATATCAGGTGGACTCAGAATTCTCTTCTTGTGTCATCGGTCCACATGAATAGTTGTGGGTTCATGTTGCAGTTGCCTCTATATGTCGGATAAGATTTGTAGCAAGATTGTGTTAATTTATGTTTGTTTCTCTTGCTTCTTTATCAATCTCTCATTTTTGGCCTTGAAATTCTATAACTCGGCCCTGAGGCTCCTTATAGTTTCATCTAGATCAGGAGGGGTTTCCACTGCCCTCCTTTCGTTGGATTCTTCATCTCTATTGTAGGAGCCATCCCCCACTTCATGACACATCACCTTACTTTAGTCTTGGGGTTTTTTCGTGATTCACTGACTTCTTGAGTGTTGACAAAAGCACTTATTGTTAGCTAACAGTACATCAGTTTATGAACAATAAACAGTTCAATTTCTTAAATGCATACACACAGTAGAAAGTTTCACTCTTTTCTTTAATAACATTTTTAACCAAACTTTTAAGAAAGAGGCAAGGTAGGGTGCCACTCCTTTAAAAGTACTCCAAATAGAATTTTAAGTGACTTTTCTGTAATCTCAAGTAGGCCAAGTGTTGTAACCACGCTCTGATACCATTTTGTCACACACCCACAACGAGGCATAAACAAATTTTTCTTTTTCTTAACTCTCTTTAGATTCCCCTTTCTTTTGTTGTAGGTTCTTCTAATCTGTGACTCTTTCATGAGCCCCCTTTTGAAGGTTTTGAGAAACATATTTCCATGCTATCCCCTTACTTCATATGTCCTCAATCTATGACCACACTCTCCCACAATATAATTGTCCTGATATCCTCTCTCATGAATCGAGATTTCGTGTTTTCCAACTTTGGAGGTTGTCTTACCTTTATTTCCCCAATTCTTGATTTCTCAATATTCGCTTTCGATATGAATGGTCTAGATCCCTCTATCGATCAACGGATGTGATACTTTCGCAAACTCTGACTTTGTGAGTTGTGAGTTAGTGAAACGTTGACTTCTCGCCATGTGGCCCTTCTCGATGAATGGTTAGGATCAAATCACAGCTTAATGTATCAGGTATTTGGATGTGAATCAACCCTGGCTCTTCTGATCCCCAAAATATCGACGGTGTTAGATCAACATTCCACAACCTTCCATGATCCAATGGTCCATATCCTTTCTCGTGAATTAGGTCTTTCCCAATCCTTAACTTCCCAAACTTCACCTGCGTCAAATCAACAGTCTGCAATCCTCTGTGATCCAATGGCTATGATCAAATTGTGAGTTCATGTTTCGTGAGTCATCACAACTCTTTCCTTTGACTTTCCCAATGTGAGATCCAGCGAAATGATGATCTTTCACCACATGTACTTCCCAGCACCAATGGCTAGGATCAGCTCCACTCTTTCCCTTGTGAATCTTCCAAAGTTTGAATTCTCGAAATCTCAGAACGGTTTCCATCTGTCTACCCTTACGATGGTCGGTTATGATGATTTCATAAATTTGGGACTTGGAAAAGTATATTCTCCTATATACTTTCGAAGGGTTTAACCCTCTTGCACCTTTCCTGGATCCAATAGATGTTGGTCCTCTCACTCAGATCTGATGGCCCAGATCTGATCTCCTCCTACGCATTCTTCTAATTGTCTGGATGTGAATTCCCATGGTCCAGATCTCTCACAATGCTCGATTCAACGGACACTACTCTTCCTCCTCCTGAGCTTTCCCTTTCTTCCCTAACTTGGAATATTTTAGATGTTCCGGAGGCCTCGACCCTTGATCTACCTTCTGTGAGCACTGATATATGTTTCTCTACTTCCTCTTTCTTTCCAGAGCTTACAAACTGGAAAAAAGTTTGCCTCTTGAACCACATTTGTGCTCTTAAAAAATGCTTATCTCTTCTGAGCTTAGTTCTTAGGGGATTTTGAATTCCCATGTAATCTTGCATTAATATTTTCACGTCAGATTGACGGTCCATGACCTTCCTTGATACAACGATCTAGATCACATCGCAAATTCAGGTTTTGGATGTTTAGTTGTGCCAACATGCAAATATCCCGATGTGTGAATCCCCGATCTTGCCAATACAAAAGTCAAGGAGGGTCTCGATAGATCCTTAGATCTATGGTCTAGATCACATTGCAACTTCAAGTTTTGGGAGTTTAGTCACGCCAACGTGTGAATATCACGATGTGTGAATCCCTGATCTCGCCAATCCGACGGTTAAGATGGGTCTCGATAGACCCTAGATCTATGGTCTAGATCACATCGCAACTTCAGTTTTTGAGAATTTAGTCACACCATCGTGCGAATTTCCTGATGTGCCAATTTACGAAGATTGAAGCAGTTGAGGCGTTAATGCTTGCACCCCTTCTTCAAATCTAACGGTCGCAACAGACCTTGGGTTCTCCCAAATGAACATCATCCATTCATCTTCTAAAAGAAAGGATCTTCCCTTTCAATACTAGAACCTCACTATTCTTCTTGAGCTTTGTTAGCTCTAAAGTACTTAAGAGTTTTTCACTCTTTCTTTTGAATGTAATTCTTGGAAGTGTTCTTCCATGCACTCCTTATGTTCATTCCTAAACTCTAGGACTTATGATGGTCTCGGTCTCTACCCACCTTACAGAGACTCAATGCATACCTTCACTTCCTCTCCTGACCTTATTAGACTCCTTCCTCATAGTGATTGTGGGGTTCAACCTCCTCAATCAGGTAAGTACTCATGCGAGTCTAGGATGGTGACGAAATTATCTAGGAAAGTACTTCCGAGGAATTAAACTAGAGCATAAGGAAATCAAGTAGATATGAAAGTTCTCAAGGAAAGAACACATACTTCTAACTTAATAATTCAATATAGAAACCATTATAGGCATATAAATACAAGTCATGCCTTAATTATTTCCAACTCAAAGAACAAGGCATAAAAACACTTATCAGAACCATAAGGCGTGATGCAAATTTTGAGAGGGGTGCTCATTTCCACACAACCATAGGCTGAGTCACTCCCAATGGATTTATCACTAGCCACCCTCGAGCTTATGCCACAATGCTTTGAGATTCAATATCTCACTTCCATCTCAATGAAATTTAGGTACGAAGGTTACTCTCCTTCCCCCTATACAGGAATAGATGAGGACGAAGGTTACTCTCCTTCTCCTGACTAAATCTCTATTCTCTTTGATTAGAAATCACCTTTTCTTTCAATCCTATCGAACCAGAGATTTTCCACTCTCATATCTACATTCTTCGCAGGCCCTCCCCCTATCCACACCATGCTTCTTTTCTTTCCTTTCTCATCAACATTATGTGTGGCTCAAAATCCTAGTCCATGGTCAGGTCCAGAAGCCTTACAGATGGGTGGTCTACCCCATCCCCTCATTAACTTTTGAGGAAGCCTTCCCACCTACCATCCTAATTGTAATTCATTTCATGTCAAAGGGTTTCTCTGATCTTGAGCAATTAAAACCAGCATAGTACTAGTTCGGTGGAGGTTAATGCAACCATTTTGGGTCCCCTCCACCATATTTTCATTAGAAATCATGGTATCTCTTAGCACATCCCCTTCTCAGTAGTCACGCCACACTTTTACATTATCTATTAAAATAACAGGGTTTACATTCATCGACCTTCATACAAAGGTCCACCAAATCAAGCATTCACATGTTGATTTAGCCATAGTTCTTGGCCATTAAAGTTATATTTATAGACTAGGTAAAATAGGGTGTTACACGTATACATGTTGGATGACTATATACACAAGAAAATATGTTGAAAGAATGTGTTTGGTGGTTGTTTCTCTCTTAATTCTTCTTTGGATGACATGGGTTCAGATCTCAATAGGTTTCCAACAAAATTCTAAAAAACTATAAGCCCTCCTGGTAAGCCAGAAGCAAACGTTGTGCATAGGGTGCACATTGCAGTCTCACCCAAGATCACTTCTATGGGTGACTACAATACTTAGTTGTTTGTAGTCTAGGAATGAGTGGGAATCTGGGGTTGTAATCTTTCTTCCTTATGAATTATCTTTTTTAATCATTCAATCACTTCTATGATTTATTCATCTTTAAGCCTATTCATGCATGCTTATAAATCTGATCTGACCATTCATTCTTTAAGATAAATATCAATAGAAAGTAAATCATTCATTAACAATCACACATAACACAAGGGTTACCATGGTTCACCCCCTCCTGGGGATACGTCCACAAATATATGGATTCTCTACTCTCTTATTTATTCTTCTACAAAATCTTGCATTGCGTGCATTACATCTTCAGTAATACAATTAAGATTGAGGGTAAGAGACCTCTATGAGGTGGACTAGAACATTCAAGATCCTCATCCTATGACCAAACCCTCATAAACTAACTTACTAGACTCTTCTACCAACTTATTAACAATCCCACAAAATCCTAATAATGAACTCTCTTGGTTATTATATGATATATCTCTATCTCACACATACATATCTATCCCTCTCTCACATCCCCGACTTGTTCATATCTATCTCTCCCTCACATCTACCCTTTACCTAGACCTCTGAGGTCCTTATTTATACTATTTTATAGGCTTGTAGTCATTACAATCCTTATCAAAAACCCTAACCCTACCATGGTTAGGTTGTTCTGCCTACACATCATGTTTCTTTTCTTCTTGCATGTTGATTTTCCTTCTTTTTCTACATCATGTTTTCTTGCCACCTATTCCACATGCTCCAAAAATAGGTCTTTCTCGAAACATATCTTTCTCAAAAAATAGGCTTGTGCTCGAAATAAAATTCCTTCTCAAAATAGTCCTGCACCCAACAAGACCCCAACATTGACATGTGGCTCATCCTGAGCCACTCAGGTGGTGTGTGCTCCTTGTACCTCCTTTTCCAGACTGTGAAAATTCTCTATTAGTTCCTTTCCTTTTGTCCTCATTTGTGCAACTTTGTCCGTTAGCACCTCAACTATATGCGTTGTTATCTCTTCCTGTAGTAATTTTGCGCCCTCTGACTTTGCTTGTTCCATGCTCATTTTCTCTTCCTCTAGCTATGTAATCATATGTGCTACTTATTCCTGGAGGGGTTCCAATTGGGCTTATGTTTCTTTCTTCTTTCTATGAAATTTCTTTAACTCTATCTGCAGAGTTTTCATTTCTTCAGTGCCCTACAAGTTCTCTATAATATCATTATTTTATGATGTTGCTTTATCTCATGTATGGTAGTGTTGATTTTGTCCTCTTGTTGGTCCCATTGTTGGACATTTTCATCTTCTTCTAAAATGGTCCATATATGCACAGTTATGTCGAACAACTCTATGAACACCCTTGCTTATTTTTTCATCTCCACTATCTCTAGTGAAAATTTCTATTCTCTCTATTATTGAACCTCTGGAGGAGTTGTAGGATTAATTTTTTCTTTGACCTCCTCGATTTCCTGCCTATATCCCTCAATTTTTTGTGAAATAATTTGTATCTTCTCCGTTGCACTCATCTCAGGTTCTTGTGCATTGTCTGGGGTGCGATTATATACCATTGTCAACCCCTGTTCTAGCTTATCGATGTGTTCTTTMTCCTCCACTTTCTTTGAGTTCAGTTGGTTGCAAGTGATTTATAACATTTTGGTGACTCCCCTACCCACCTCCAGGTTAGTCGCATCTACACGGGCTCTAGATTGCACTTCTTTCATTATGMTGGCATGGAGTCTRTATAATGCCTTGGTGGGTATCTACACCATGACAACYTCAACTTGCTCAATTTCCCCCATGGATTTCTGCGCAGTTTCATGATCCATTCTGATCATTTGGAGAGTGACCATGAATGTCTCCCTGCCTTGTACTGTCAATTGTATTGTCTCCTCTCTTTCTTTCTGCACAAGGGGTCACTGTGTTTTTTCTTGTCATTGTGTTGTGGCCTATGGTCTTGCTTGACTCCATAGTTCTTGTAGAGTTTCATGGAATTCTATGAGCTTATCCATGATTTCTTCTCTTTGTGCCTCTACAATACAGACCACCTCTTCCCCCATGTCTTGGACCTTGTCCGTGACTAACTCAACATCATCCTCTATCAAGGTGATGATTGGGTTTTCCATGACATACTTCCTTTTTTTGCGCACCTCTTCTACCTGCATTGTTTTCCTTGTTATCTATGAGGATTGTGCCCCACTTGTTGTAACCTATACCCTTTCTTCACCATCTTGTGATGTATCCCCCTTTCAGGTATCTTGTTGGTTGTATGTCCTTGTCATTGTTGTTTTCCTCCTTGGTCTTTTAAGCATGGCGCTGCTTCCTAATGGTTGATTCTGTGTTGCAGGCTTTCTAGTGTTATCGGTTGGGTTATTTGTTTTCACTGAGGAACCTACTTCAACATTTTCCTTGGGCTTGGTGGATTGTGTTGTGGTTGGCCTTATTGTTGGTTTTTATACTAGTATATTCCACTGTGAAAGCCAATCTCTAATTATCCAGTCAACTTCTTCCCTAGTGATACAATATTACATCTCCAACCATGCCTCCTTTGGATCCCTTACTGCCTAGATCCACATGTGATGCATGGATGCCTTGAACTTGGATATCCCTTCGGTTTCTTGGATTACCTTCACAGGAATGTGCCACACATTGGTTGTGTGTTGTTTTATTTATTCCAGCAACATCACAAACATTGTGTTTTTTTCTTGTTGATTTTTATTATCCTTGGCCTGCTAGAGGGACTCATATCTAGCCGTGTAGAGTTTTCTTTTCCTATCTAGAAAGGTTGAAAACTTTGGCTCCTACCACCCTACCAAGGATATAAGAATGATGAGCCAATAGTAATGGAAATTAGTTCCATTATCCTACACATCTCTGGAATCAACCAAAAATTGGTTTGGTAGGTACGGTGCCCAAATAAACATCACTCCTTCCTCACACTACGCAACTACTACTATGAATCCTGTTGGAGCTTCTTCTTTTCTGCATTTCCTCAGCAACTTGCAAGACATAAGCTTGTTGGAAAACCTCGTCGCATTTTCATTAATTTCCTTAAGAACAATGTCGATGTCTCCCCTACTGGTGCCAAATTGTGCCTTTAGCATCTTGGTGATTTCCTTCTCATGTGCCTTGTTATCCAAGTTGGCAAGTACTCCTATGTCTACATGACGACTATAGGTAATCCTATGATCCTGGAAATCAATGCCACATCTAGTTGTACTGGCTTATCCATCGAAAGGATATCACCATATACCTAGGCTACTAACTATTTGATGCAGATCCCAATCTTTTTACCGTTCCCGAAGTGCGGTATATCCAAGAGGTTCATTATGTTAGAGTTATATAACCCCATTATCCACAGTGCARACTCCATTATCAGTTTACCTAGGGGTCCAATTTCCCCTGTATTTTCTAAGTATGTCTCTTCGGCCAATTCTGGGAATTTGGTCAAATCACACACATYGTGGTACAAGTACCTAATTTTTGGTACTTTTCCAACCATATCATTCACAGTGACCACTGCGTTTGGGAGATATGAAAGTGTGATGTATATGGCATCCTGCGCCTTTCTTTTCTACCCTATAGTAGATGGGGCTACCTATGCTATTTATGCATCCTCTTATTCCCTCTCAGATTCCAACCGGTCGATGATGTCCTTGACCAACATCTCTTATGCTTAGTGTCCCTGTCGTTTCATCATGTTTAGCAAGCATTTCGGAATTAGGGTTTGGGATACCATTTCGGGTCCTGGAACTCTGCCCTATTTCCCCTTGCGGCATTGTTGATTTTTTCTCTTCATTCTGTGTCAGGTTGATTGACTCTGTGTCCGATGTAGTGACATATTCAAGCTTGACCACATTCTTCAGTTGTCTCATTCTTTCCTTGTGCCTTTGGCCCTATCGAGTAACCCTTACATACTGGCCTGAAACCTTGAACTTCGGTCGGGTCATATTCTATCCAATTTTCACAATCTCTTGCTTCTTCGTAAATTTCTAGCTAGAGAACGCACTTTGTATCTCACTCTGTGCTCAAACATCACTAAGTATTGAGATAACACATGCTTTCCGCCCTTTATAGACCCGGTTGTAATTTTTTTTCACTTTTTGTGTGCATTTTCACCAAGTGTATTTTTTCCTGTGCACTCTCTTCCGATGTTGTCGTAGTAATTGTTGCACGTGACTTTTTCTCACTTTCTTGTGGTTCAGTCAACTTCTGCCTCTTTTTAGTGTTTTTCTTCTTTTCCTATTTTTGTATTCCTTTTTTCTTCTTTTCCCATTTTTATTTCTTTTTATCAATTTGTTTTCCTAATATCTACTATAGTACACTTTATACATGCATTTCTTAGTGCCTTGTAACTTTTAAGGGTTAATAGGTCGACTATCCCTGTATAATTTTAGTCGACTATCGTTAATCATGCCTTTCAGATATGTTCCTCCCAAGTCCTTTAGTTGTACTGATCACCCATATGTGGCAATCTTTACTTCATATGGCCCTAGTGAATGCATTCTAAACTTACCAGGGTGTTGCAAAAAGTTATTGTCACAGAGAATAACTAAGTCTCCCTCCTTAAATCACTTATTTTTAATATGTCTATCATGTCAGGCTTTGTCCCTTTATTTCTGTACTTCCTATTGTAATCCTACCAGAATCGTGTCCTCTTCCATTTCCATTAGTTGGATTAACCTCTCCTGTACTGCACCTATTTCTATCATGTCGGTAATTCCTTCTACGCATATACTGGGTACCATAAATTCTAATGGCACCACTGCTTCCTTTCCATATACCAATATGAACGATGTTTTTCCTGTCAACTTCTTGCATGTGGTCCTGTCTTCCCATAATACTACTAGTATTTTCAAGTCCCAATCATCCCTCTTAACATTGCATATCTTATTCAATGCATTCTTAAATCTCCAAAATCTTATTGAAATCTTCTACTCTTCCATTTTCTTGAGGCTGATATGGTGTGCTCTTTTGATGATAGACTTCAAACTCCTCATTCATAGCCTTGGGGGTATTATTAATAAAATGAGTGCCTTAGTAACTCATCAATATTCTGGGACATCTAAATATGGTGATCACTTGCTCAAAGAAGAAGTGTGTTGTTGTCTTTGCGCTACAATGTTTGACTGGTGCTACTTCTTCCCATCTTGTTAAGTATTCATTCACAGTAATGTTATATCTATCTCTTTACCTTTTGGTTGGAGGATTGATAGGTCCAACAAAGTCTATTTTCCATTTTTCAAATACCTGCAGAGTCACTTGTGGTCTTAGGGGAATCTCATCCCTTCTATTGGGTTTACCAACCCTCTGACATACATCACAGTTCTGGAAATATTTATTGGCCTCTTTATGGACTATTGGCCACCTTAATCCTGCATGTAATACCTTATGCACGACAGTTTTTCCTACATAGTGTCGTCTAGATATACCTACATGAACTTCTGCCAAAATTATGGTTTGTTCATGTTCCAATACACACGTTCTCAAAATAATATCTATGCCCATCTTGTATAATTAACCTGGAATGAGTTGATAGTCTGTAGCTCTGACTACCAGGTTTTTCTTCTGTGTGGTGCTAAATTCTTGTGGCCCAAACTCTATACTTAAGTATTAAATAATATCAGTGAAATATTCATCATCTATCTGTACTGAAAATCATTGTGCATGAGGGAAGTTGTCTTCCAAGTTAGTAGGTTCTTCTCCATTGGCTACCCTTGACAGGTGATCAAGTCCTACATTCAGATTCATTGGTTTGANATGAGTTGATAGTCTGTAGCTCTGACTACCAGGTTTTTCTTCTGTGTGGTGCTAAATTCTTGTGGCCCAAACTCTATACTTAAGTATTAAATAATATCAATGAAATATTCATCATCTATCTGTACTGAAAATCATTGTGCATGAGGGAAGTTGTCTTCCAAGTTAGTAGGTTCTTCTCCATTGGCTACCCTTGACAGGTGATCAAGTCCTACATTCAGATTCATTGGTTTGACTATCACTTCAAAATTAAATTATTGGAATAATAATAGCCATCTATAGATCCTCCCCCCCAACACTGGCTTATTGACCATATATTTGAGGATATAATGGTCTGTGAACATTTTAAAGAGATTACCCAGTAAATAGTGCTTGAATTTCTGAACTTCATATACCATGGCTAGGCCTTATCTTTCAGTGGTGTTGTAAATATTCTTTGATTCTAACAATTTTATTCTTGCAAAGAATATAGGATGGTCTAAGTCCCCTGCTCCTGGATACCCCAGAATCACTTCAAGTTCTATGGATGATGAATCTACGTGCACATGAAATGTCTTTTCCCAATATGGAAATACTAATATAAGTGTTGTCACCATATTTTCCTTTAGAGTGTCCAATCCTTGTTGAGAATCCTCATTCCACTAAAATTTGGTGTCCTTATTTAACAATTTCTCCATTGGTTCAGTAATATATGCATGCCCCTTTATAGACTTCTTGCAATAGATTGTATTTCCCAGTGTTTCTCTTAACTAACACACTGATTTTGGTGGTGGTAAATTTACAATGTCTGCAATCTTAGCAGGGTCCACTAGTAAACCTTGTTTACACACTATATGTCCTAACAATATCCCAAAAGGTGTACCAAAAATGAATTTCTTGATGTTTAATGATATCTAATATTTCCTACATCTTTCCAACAATAGTCTTAACACTTCTACATGGTCCTTTAACATACTATATATAGTTCAGTCATCCAGATATACTTCTAGAAACAGATGTATGAATTCCTTAAAACAATCTATCAATACCCTTGAAGATAAAGTTGGTGCATTCTTCATCCCAAATGGCATGAATGTATATTGGTAGGATCCCCTTTCTGTAGAAAAAGTAGTCTTATACCTATCCTCTAGAGCTATTTTTATTTGATGCTAACCTGAGAATCCACTTGTAAATGAGTATGCTTCCTAACCTCCCACATTCTCTAAGACCTCATATATAAAATGGGTAAGGAAAGGATCATGTAAACAAGCATCATTAAGTTTCCTCATATCTACAAAAATTCTTATCCCCCCCTTGCTTATTTTCTTGGACTACCATCAGAATGATCCTTTCATATTCCTCTATTGGTCCTGTAATGTCAGCTTCCAACATTCGGTCATTTTTTTCTTTCACTTTCTGCTTATACGCTGGATTTAGTATGTATGGTCTCTGTCTGACATGTCTAGCCTCATGTTTGAGGGGTATTTTCATCTCACCTAGCGCCCCTGTTATGTCTTTAATCTCTGTAAAGGTCATGGTGAACAGGTCACTGTATTCACGTAGTAACTATGTTATTTTTTCTATTGTTTTCTCATCCCAATAGTCTCCAATACTTGTCATTTTAGGATTGTCATTCATCCTAATGTTGACTTTATTGAATTTTAGTGGTGCAGTTGTTAACACTGAAAAATTGTCTGCAACATTGCACACAATGGTTGAAGAAACACATCAATTCCAGCAACAATTAGTCCACCTACAACACCAAAATCCATCAAAAAGGAAAAAAAATATATACTTGGTTCAAAAATCAAAGTGCGCAAATTCACCAAAGGAAGCATGCACAAAGTGCACATAATGCATAGGATAAAACAACCCTCAACGTGCACTGTGTGCAAGATGCGCGACTGTCTACGAAAAAAGCCACACACTTCTTATGAACAACGCATTTATGAATCTTGTCGGCCCTCAACCACTTCTAGTCCAACCCCCAACATGATTTGACACTCAGATCTAAGCAAAATCTAGATTAGAGGTTGGTCAAGGGCTAGAGAGTTCCCTAAAAGGCCCCTTGTTCACACTATGAACCAGTTGTTTATTTCCATGAATGGACACGATACATATGTGCCATGGGTTTGCTAGAAAAATAAGAAATTCAAGGTATTGCTATGCTGCAAGAATTCTTCTTGGAGAATCCTCTTTTCTCTTTCAATTATTCAAACACTATAGCAAGGGCCATTCCAGTTACCTCTTGAGAGGATTGGAATTGTATTTCTTCACCATTGTCATTTTGCATTGTATGAAGAGAAGAGCTATCTATTAGGGAACTCAAGAGCCCTCCCAAGGAGGAAGAGGGGATTCATAAGTCCCTACCTTTCTCTATGGTGTTTAGCCTATCAATATATTGACCCAATGGTAGCTATATGATGGTCATTTTTTTCTTTTCATGGTTCTAGTTCTTGCAAGCTTCTTTAACATTTTAGTTCCCTTTGTTTTTAGTTTTATTTCTTTTATTTCATGTGTATTTGGTTATCTAATCAACTCACAAACCTTTTTATTTTTTAGATGACTTAACTAAGTAGGTAAGTGTTGTGTTTTTTCTCACCCAAGTGACAAAACCAACACAACAAGTTGTTGACCATACTGGGAATCAGTATCAAATTCCTTGCTTTTTAAGTCTTTAGAGAACTTATTTTTAATTGTTTTGATATGCATATACCAAAACCGACCTAATCCAGCCTTCCCAAATCAAAATTCAGAGACAAGGAAAGAGAATTTCACTTGGAAATTTCTTCCCCGATGCGTGACAAGAAGTGTGCGGATTTCAAGGCACACAAACACGCATTGTGCGCATAACAACCTCCACTACTCTACACATTATGCACATTCTCTGCCCTCCATGTGCCTGTCAAAACTACAGCCTATGCATAAGTTCATGTTTTGCAAATTGTAAGGGTTTTTGTGAGTGGTTTGAGGGCCCATTGCTTTCAGATTGTAATTTCCTGCACTTTGTAAATAAACCACACTTCACTTAGAGTCCTTTCTCACAATAAAGGTTAGCTAACATAAGCACATATGGGTAAAAAGAATCACTATTCTTCTCTTTACTTTGTTTCCACATGGGTGGCTTATTTGGCATTTAAAATTTTGAGTTGAAGTTATTTCTTTTTCAAAAACAATCAATTAATTTGGGACTAGAAATCAATTTTAACCCTCAAGTATGTTGTTCCCCCACACCCAAGTGTGATCTCTGGAATCAGAAAAGGTGGTTGAAAGGAAATTTCATCTCCCTTAAAAAATCATTAGGAGATGACAAAGCCTCCCTAAGGTACCTCTTAGGTTTGTAAATTATCTTAAAACTTTGTAAGGGTCCATACATGCCCACATGTTTGCAATCTTAGGATAGTTTCTAAATACTTTCTTAGTTTAGACAACACTCTAGGAAAGTTTAAAAGATCAAGTAACGGGCCCATACATACCTACATGTCTAAGATTCTAGGATAGTTTCAAAATATTTCTTAGTATAGACAACATTCTAGGGAGTTTAAAGAATTTGTAAGGACCCATATGTCCACATTGTTATTTCTTTAGGGCTTTAAATATTTCACAAGGTTGTACCAAATAAACATAGTAAGCTAGGTATGGAGATTTGTAAGGACCACAGGAAGTCCACATGTTGCAATATTACACTTAACTTATTAAAATCTTTTGCAACACATATCACATTCTTGCACACAAAGCCACTCATCACACACATAATTTCTATTATAATAGTGGAGGTCGAAGTAGGCTTTCTTTCTTAGTACTCACAAAGTACTTCAAAGGAACTCTGAAATATTTGACTACTTCTTTAGAAATTATCCACACCAATTTAATTCAAACAAGGTTGATCCATGACCCCAATCTTTCATCCCACCACATCTAAAAAAAATTCTAAGAACACATTAAATTTTCCTCCACTGGAGGTGCCAAAAGAATTTTTTTAATCTAGGTAGGATCTTAGGGGTAGGCATCCAAATAACCCCCCGTTATTAGGTTCTCACATTTTGAAACAATAGAAGTTGAGAATAGAGATCTTTCAAATCCTCCATGTCAAGTGTTCTTATACAATAAGGAAGGAAGATACTCGTGAAGGGTCAAAGGCCGAGGTCCGGTTGTTCTGTGCATCCCTCGTTGAGTCACCCAAATCTTGTGAAGGCATCTAACCAGTGACCCATTTCTTAGGTCGAAAATCTAAATGTTGCACTTTGACCGAGGTACTTAGTGGCAAAATATAAGATATCTACCCAGGGGGCGGTTGTGGGCTACAATCACACCTTGATCAGATTTTTTGTGGCTATTGGAAAATATCACCAGCTCTTTTGAGATATGCACCCTCTAAATCTCATTATAATTGATTACTTCAACCTTCACTAGTTCCTCTTCTAGTGGCTTCAGACCCCACTGTTGAGTGGTATTGGAAGGCTCGGTGCTAAATTTAGAGGAAGGATGATAAGTCTTTTAGGACACAAGAATTTGTTTTTGTTGTTCCCCCACGTGGACAAAATCCACCTATCCACATGCTTGTTTATTTACAGTTGATTTATGTATGATGTTCATTTGATTACATGCAAATGTGAATAATACTATTTTTTGAAGGTCAAAAAGCTCTTGTTCATTTATTTCTCTCTTGTCAGCTTTTGCACACATTAACTTTGCTAGTCGAAACCATAGAGGAACCACAGAATCCCTGTCGTTCTAGACACTTGTGGAATCTCCCTCCTATTCTAGGAGGAGTCCTTAGTCTCGCTAACTCATCAACTCAATCATCTCACACCCCAGTGAGTGCTACTTTTTTAGGATCACCTTTGCTTGGGTCAAATACCCAAGGTCATCCATTTATTAGTTCTCCTTTACAAGGAGGTGAGGGTCAAACTTCTTCTCAAGAAGGAAGTACAAACCCACCAAATCCCTCTCAAGGGACAGGTCCATTACCTACACACACAATGGTTGGAAATAATCCTCCGCCAAATCTCCCTATTCCATACTTGGCATCCCTCAACATTCCTAATTTAACCAAACTCATGAATCATCCCATTTTGCATGATGCAACTTGGCCCAATATGCCTACAATATTTCCTTCAGATATTCCAAAGTTTGAAGGAAAACCAGGGGAAGATCCTGCCAACCATGTTATTGTTGATGATTGCATCTACGTCAGACATCCTCAGAGACACAAACCTAAGAAAGATCCCCTGAGAGGGGTGTGTGGTTCTTATCCGAGACAGAGCTGGAATGTAGAGATGGAATCCTCCTTACAGAGAGTTGAGAATAACTCCAGATGATTTTCCTGTGTAATGCAGTGAGAAAGGAGATCTGCAGAGTTGGACGTACATGTGGATGAGCACAATGTGAACGTGTAAAATCCCATAGTTTTGGGTGCATCATCATGAGACAGAGATGAAGATGGCATATTAGCCTCCTATGAGAAGATAGTTGATGATGAACTCTAGATGGCTCTCGTCTGTAATGAAGTGGAAAAGAAGATATGTTGAGTGGATGTGTTTGCTGACAAGTACAAGTGAATGTCATCCTAGTGGTTGAGCACTAGTGAGCGTGGTTCTTCTGTGTAATGCAGTGAGATAGAGATATGGAAATCCCTATGGATGTGCCCCTAGTGGTTGAGAACTAGTGGGTGTATGAGATCCCTTGCTATATTGTTCAAAGAGTCGACCTTCTTGTAACGCTAATTGTAATGTAAAGGGTACAAGTCGGCCCCACCTTGATGTAAAAGATAATTAATGTAAAAGATAATTAATATAAAAGATAATTAATATGGAAATTATTAATTATATTTTGAGTTATTGAGGTCGGCCCTATTGTGCCAATAGACACATCATTTGATGTGACAAGTCTTATATAAATAAAGGTGGATCCCCATTGAGAAAACACAATTATCATTGTGTCATCTCATGATTTTAGAAGTTGTGGTTTGAAATTATGAAAATTATAGCACCCTCTTGTGTGCTAGGTTTGGTAATGGTGTAGGAGATCTTTTTCTTGAAGAATATAAAAAAGAATTGGCTAAGATACTTCTTGTGTTCTTGTGCATGGTTATTCTTCTTGTTATATTGGTTTAATACAATAGTTATGGTTCAAGTTATAGTTAAAAAGAAAATTTAAAGAAGATACATGAGCCATAGCTCATTGAAAATCTAACATGGTTTCATAGTGGGTCTTGAAGAATACCACTTGCTCAAGATTGAAAGAAGACCGTGGTCACCTAAAGACTTATAAAACTTTGGTGCTTAGACCTAGTCGAGCCTTGGTGAGTGCTTAAAAGTAAAAAGCGGCATAGAGAGGCCCTCTAGGGCTGCCACCGAAGAGACCTACAACAGACTCGAAACTTCCAGGCTGTCGCAGCTAGAAAGGGTCATGGACTTCACCAAACCTGTGAAGTTTGATCTATTTGACCGGTCTGCAAGCCAAATCCTTCGTCTGTGCATTTTTTTTTCATCGTGAGAATGCGGGAAGGAGATCTCGTCCTTTGATTTGATTCAACTTCTTGTGGGTATTTAGATTGATCGAGGAATATTAAAGAGGAGAACGACACTTTTTTGTCAATATTCATATTGGCGTTTATGGTTTTATTGTTGGTGCCATACACTATCCATTGAGTGGCGAATGCCGCGTGGAGAATTCACTTCCATTGTTCCGTCTGCTTATGCTCTGAAAAATACCGCACATCCATGGCCAAGAAGATCTCGAAATTTTCATCTTGTAGTAACTTGACGCTTCTGTTGTGGGCGATAATGCTCTTTCTATTATGTCAAGCATAATAGAAACTTGTAGTAACTTGACGCTTCTTCTTCTCGTCTATTATGTCAAGCATATTACTCGCAAGATATAGGGTGGCAGTTTACGCAGCCTCGGTAATATTGGCTCAGAATTCCCTAATCGCACTCGCATTTCCTCTCGTCGGGGTTGGGGTACTGTTATTGCCCCAGTGTTCGAGTTTTGGGCCGGCGCACTCCCGAAGGGACCCTCAAATAGTTGAAGTCATCATGGCCTCTTGACAGGGGGTTATTCCTGGGAACATTAAAGTCTAAAAGAAGCATCCTCGAGACCATATTTGATATAGAGGAAAACTGCATAGTATTTCTATAGAAACCCTTGCCTCCGATAAAATTCCATCTTTTCCCACGCTAGCTATATACAACATACACATACGACACTCCATAATGGGGATTAGCTTCCCATTTCTTTTTTAAGGAATGAAATCATATAATTGTCTACACACTATTTATATGATATGATATATATTGGATCGATTTCCATTGAGTGAAGTTCTCGAGTCTATACAATTATTTTTGGCTAATTTTCTGAGTCTTCAAATTTTAAGCTATTGATCGGATACATAACAGTGGCAGGTGCAGTCATGGCCAAACGCGAGCTTTCAAGCACTATAAAGAACCTTAAGAAAACATATAAGGATGTTGATGGCTTGCCTAAGTGCATTGAAGATATTGGTGAGAAGAATGGACCAGATCTAAAAGACAACCGTAGTGATTGCTTCAAATGTTTGGTCTTAATAATTTGTGCTAGCAGCTCAAGGGTATTTCAGACAATCAAAACATTAGTGGACAACAAAGAAGTTCTCATTATTACTTGTGTCACCTACAAACATTAATAAAGAATTGATTACAGTATTGAGCTACAAGGTTGATGCAGAGACTTGTATAGTACAAGGAGGCTACAAGGCAAACAAGCAAGAAATGTCATTGATCATCATGGCATTGACAAACAAGCAGAACCTTAACTGGTGTACACTCTCATGTATGCACTTGTATATATATTATTTGCATCATTAACATAAGGGTATTTGCATGAGGAAGGGACACTTGTTGCAATCATGGATCCAGAAGGATCTTAGTGCATCCAAAGGAGCAACACAAGATCCAGAACGATCTTAGTGCATCCAAAGGAGCAACACACTGGAAGCATAGACTCCAGGTTTGATTGTTTTAATTATCATGCTACGTTACAAGTAGGTGTTGTAGTTGTGATAAACAATCCTTAAATTGTTTTGATTCTAGATATGTAATCATGAGTCTACTCTAGGAGATATTTTTTTGTCTTGTTTCCTTTTTTTGTTTCCTTGTTCCATGCGGGTTAACAACAAAGGAATATGTTTTTACTTGAAGACTTCAGAAGGAGTCAAAAATAATTGAGAAGAAGGAAAATACAAATACATTCTCCCCCTCAGCAGTTCGGAGGGAGACAACCATTGACACAGTTGATCCAGTTGTTCCAGTTGATATCCCCAGGAACCTTACACTAGGCCATAAAAGGTATGTCTGGAAATGTCAAGAAATACAAAACGAGACTTGTAGTCAAAGGATACTCACAAGCAAAGGGAGTGAACTATGATGAGACATATTGATTCAGTAGCCCTATGCACTCACATCTGTACTACCATCCATGAGTTGGAAACTACATCAGATAGATGGATTCTTGATAAATTTTGGGTTTAAACAAGAGTGTTGTTGATCCAAACCTATACTATTACATTGTTGGTGACGAGAACTTGATTTTGATGACTTATTCAAGAAGTTATGTTGTTACAAACAAGCTTTGACTTCCGAATTCGAGATGAAGGATCTGAGTATGATGCACTGCTTCTTGGGACAAGAAGTATGATAGAGGACCAATGAGATTTTTCCTAAGTCAAGGAAAATATACTGTGGGAATAATTAAAGAAGTTCAATATGACAGAATGCAAATCCACCATAATGGATTTGAAGAAAAAGATTGATGATGATTTAGATGAGACCAATCCACAACTGATTGGATCACTGATGTATCTGGTTAATACCAAACTTGATTCATGATATGCAATGAATGCACTTATTCATTCCATGAGTCAACAAGGACAGACTCATTGGACAACAATAAAAAATGTATTGAGATATATATGAGGCACAGTTGGATATGGCCTGAGATATGCCTCGAGTGTGAACTTGAGTTTGAAGGATATGCTGATACATATTGAGAAGAGAGTACAGTGGATCAAAAGATAACATCCGGTTTTTGTTTTACCATGAAGGTTGTCATGGTTTCCTGGTGCAGCAGGAAACAAATCTCTGTGCCCTTGAATACCAGAGAAGTAGAGTATATATCATTAAGTGTGTGAAACAGTGTGGCTTCATAAACTTCTGACAAATTTACTTGATCATGAGATGGATTCTATGATTATAACCAGAGATGTGTGAATATCATTGAGAAACCTATGTTTCATGATAGATCGAAACACATTGAGATAAATATCATTTTCAGAGGCATGATGCAGAGGAAAGCAGTACGCATGTCGTACCTTCCTAGACATGAGCAGATTGCAGGCATCTTCACCAAATTGGCCTGGTGAATAATACCTCTCTAATTAAGAGGGAGTGTTGATGACTATAGCCAA